>VDFB02091789.1:0-24759 GCA_007258455.2 Sequoia sempervirens | reverse complement strand
ATGCTCGGTCGTAACCCATTAAGATATCGGGCTACCTTCTCCTTATTGGCCTCTGTGTGGCCCGTTCTAATGATTATCTTGTGAAAATATTCAATATATTATTTCACAGATCTAATTCCTTACTTCAACCCTTGCAATTTCTTCAACAGATCTAACTTGTAGTCCACTGGTATGAATTGCTTCTTCAATTTCTCTACCATGCGACCCCATCTGGTGATATTTCCTTTTCCTCTTTGATTTCTTTCTAACTGGACCTCTTTCCACCAAATACTGGCATGGCCCTTCAGCTTCATTTTCACAAATTTAACCAAATCTGGGTCCTCTATTTCCTCATACTCAAAATATTCTTCTAGCTCGTTGATCCAGTCGATCAACTCTTCCGGGTTCAGACTTTAGGAATAACTAGGGACTTCTGCTCTAGGTCTTTTCCCGATCTTCGAAATGGACCTTATTAGTCGCATTTGGTCTTGATCAATTGCTTCTTCTTCCTCTTCTACATTTAAACCTTCTTCCTCTCCTTCATCCTCACTTTCCTCCCTTAGGTTTAACCCTCTTCTCAACTGCTCTTGTAACGTATCAATCTGTCTTTAGAGGGCTGCCAGTGCATCTCTTCCACCAGCATTTATGCCACCTTAACCACCTCTGGCACCACCACACCTACCAGGCATCACTCTTGGAGGCATCTTTCTTGACCTCGACCCACAACCACAGTCCTGGTGCGAATTGCCTCATGATCGGTGATCTGTCCACACGCTTAATAAAACTCGCTCTGATACCACTTGATGAGGGTGCAGCCCGAGACTTAGAAAATAACCCACAAACAAGAGAATAATTTTATTATTCAAAAAATGTAGCTTCTTACATGCAGAGGATCTCAAATCCCCAAGTTCTACAATACATGCAAGTTACAGAAAGCTACAAAATCACCCTTTCGCAATATGCGAGCTTATCCCCAAAAAGTTACCCAAAAATTAGAAACCCGCCCATAAATAGAGTTCCTCTTTAGTTTGGAGCCAAAACAAAATTCAAAATTGAGTTTAGGTGGTTTGGAACCAAAAAATTACAACTTGAAGTTCAAATTTCAAAAGAACATTTGCAATTGTATCTTCTAGAAAGTGCGCCAACTTCCCGGGGCCATAACTTTTGATCCAGGACTCCGATTCGTGAACTATTTGAACCATTGGAAAGGTCTCGAAGTCAATAACACACTCAAAATCCTCTACGCCAATTTCAACAAGTTTTATGGCTGTTATGGGAACTCTAAGTGCCTCAAATCTAACTCAGAATATTTTCACGTGCAAATTTGGGAAACTAAAATTGCAATATCTATCAACCCATTAATAGAAAATAAAAACTATAAATTAGAATTTCATTATGAGGAAAAAGGTATCCAAAAATGTAAAAACATCTAAAAATTGAGAAAATTGAAATTTAACTATTTTTGGGTGATGCAAGATTGCCCTTACACCACTGGATGCTCCTGCATCATACTCAATTTTCTCTCTAATCTATAAATTATTATTTTCTTTTAATTAAAAATAGATAGCTACATATGCTCCGACATAAAGAAAAATTGGTACAAAAATCTTATCCCACCACCTAAGGCATGAGCTAATCAAGCTCAGATACACAATGAAAGGAGTCTAATGTGTAGAAATGATTCATATGCTAATCTAAGAGGATAGATGAATATAAAATATAATCTAAAATAATTTTTAGGAAAGAAACAAAAAGAATCATTTACAATAAGACAATGATTATATTGGGAAAACCATTTGAAGAAAAAATATAACCTCTAAAATTTACAATAACAATACTAATTGCAATGTGATCTAGACAAGGATCCTTCACATGATACAAATAGGTCTACACTTAGATCTAGTGTAGTACTAAAAACATAAAAATAACTAAAAATATGCTAAGCTAACTACATACCAAGAAACTAGAAAATAAAGAAAGCAGTGAATGAAACAACCAAATGATAATTATAAAACCATAATATAATACCACATGTGGAAAAGTGGTGTCGAAGTCACCTAGTGAAGTTCCAATAGCCAAATCAATAATCAATAGAGAATTATGAATGTAAGAATACTTGGTTAAGGGGAAATGAAGGATTGTTGAATTTTGGTCATGGCTATCCAAGGCAAAAGTTGACCATCTTGGTTTTCCTCAAAACACCTTAGATGTGACAAGGTCACCTCTCAAATTACCTTGGGTATCTAATGAAGAGCATCTAGGGTGTAAGAGAAATCTTGCATCACCCAAAAATAGTAGTTTTATTTATTTTTATTTTGGTTTGTAAATAAGGGCTAAAAAATAATATGTTTCTATTTTTAGTAAGTTTGTATATGAAGGTTTTGGGATTTGAGATTTTTCCCAAAGCTTTGATTTTATAAATTGCACATGCTAGGTGAGTTTCAAGCCAATATTAGCTCTAGGATGGTAGATATTAGTCATTGAATTTTTTAGCATCCTAATTTAATCTTTAGAGTAAAATATGAGGCCTTAAATGACCCTTTCTAGGCTTGAAACATGCTCAAAATCTGTTTATGCTACTTCTATTCACAATTAGAAGTAACTAGGTGTAATAAATTCTACTGATTAAGCAATGAAAAATGAGAGTTTACATGATAAGAAAAAGGCATACACATCAAACTAGTTTGCCAACAACTATTTAGGTATCTATTATCTTTCCATATTAAGACATGAAAATTATGTATATTATATTATAGTTACAAAAAAAAGTGGGAAGATGTAATGACTTATGTCCAAAACTATCAACCTTCCAACCACCTATGGGTTGAGCATCCTAATGATTGGAATTCTAGCCCATGAGCATAGAAGTCCACATGTATATATCTATTGATGTTATTAGGTGCTTGCATGAGGTTATGCAAAGACATATAGTGGCATGTGATGAAGCAAAGATTGGCACTTGAGTTATGTGTCATGGTGTTCAATGGTGTCATACATGTTGTGTGCAATGCATATGTGTCACAATTGAGAGCACAAGAATTTCAAAGATAATAAAGATGTGTGTTTTATATAATTTAATTATCTATTAATTTTGGTAAATATAAGATATAAAATTGCTATTAACTATTTACAAGAGAACAAACAATATCATAAACAGAAAATTAATTTGACACATCAAAGATAGCTTGCTCATTTAATATTAAGTTTTAAACACCCTTCTATGATGTATACTATGTAGCGGGTAATTTCAATTACAGTAATTTTTATGTTCTTTTTGTCATAATTCAGTCATGCATGGCAATCTCATAGACAAGTGAATGTAATTTTCACTTCAACCTTAACGTTTATTCCTTATTTGGATGTACCTTCATTATCCATGTTAACCTCAGTTCTGTTTGATAGTACATGCAAGAACATTGTAAGTCATCATGGCCATATCAGCAGTAAAAGACATTAAAAATATTTATCATCCTTATATTTATAATAGATTCTTGTATATTTTACAATGGTGTAAGTATAATTACAGCTTCCAAACACAATCATATTGAAGAAGAAACAGGTTCTATCTTACTAAACTTCATTTATGCCCAATTCATTAGCACTTTTCTGAATTTGAAATGATGTAAAATATCTCGAACATTTGGAGATCTACACTTTATGCTTCTATAACAAATCTTTCATAGCGATTTATTTCCAATCATCAAACCATAAAATCTCTTAAGATGAAGTGAATAAGCTATAAAATTATGACTAATTGTTTGATAGTTGAAAAGCTCCAACCAAACCCTATATCTCATAATCGTCCTCTACTTCTCCATGCACAAAGCTGTGTGGAAGCAGAGAGATTTTGCTATTGGAGATTATTATCCCAGCTGCCCAGCGTTGCATTTAAAATAGAAGTTTCTACATTGACTCTGCCATCGACCACCGACCATATTGGAGAGTTCTCACCAACTTGGAAACATACTGTTTTGCATTCTGGAGAATTCCTAATCCCTATATAAATAGAGGCAGATGTAATGTGGCATACACTCCTTAGAAGAGTCTAGCTCCACAGAGCTATTAGAAGATAGTAGTATGTTGTTTAATGCATGAGTTGAAGCTCAATAAATCGATGTATTGTTTTGCTTTGATTTAATATAAATCTATCTCTATTCTACTCTCCCCTGACTCCTTCAATTTGGTATTAGAGCCGTAGGGTGAGATCCTATCAGTCTAGCAGTAAGTATGGTAGTTGGTCAAATAGATGAGTCTGTAGAGCCTCCTAGCTCAAGGAGATACAAGAGCTAAGTTCAAGGTCATCTGGGTTGAAAGTTTGCAGAAGCAAATGCTTAATAAGTTGGCTATTGTTTATTCGCTTCTTTTGGATCCTCCTAATTTTGTCTATGCAAGGAGAGCTACAACAATGTTGCAGGATAATATGCTTGATGTGTAAGCTACTTGGTGTATGGTGAACCCAAGCCTGGTTGCACAATCTTTTAGAGACTCCTTCACTGTCTCCTTCCTGGAACCTACTACCAATGGTTCTTGTTGAGCTTGGGTGATTAACCAAGCTCTGCTCCAACTCTTCTCAAAGATTTTTCCACTTGTGCTTAACTTAGGAAGACCAACACCATTTGAAATTGCATTCTCCTTCTCAACACCTAGAAGGATCTAGATGCCAACTTCATCAACTTGCTTGAACTGCTTGCAAGGGTGTTAAAGGCATTGTTTTCTTGTATTTCACATTCATTTGAATGCATCTTGAAAGATCTTCAATCCTCAATCTACCTGATCTCAAGATTTTACCTTGAAGAGGCATATTCCCTACTAGCCCTTACCAGTCAGTTTTTGGCTTTTCTTGCTCAATTTTGACAAACAACCTATCAATTAAATTTCATTTC
The DNA here is from genome assembly GCA_007258455.2 of Sequoia sempervirens. Classification (NCBI taxonomy): domain Eukaryota; kingdom Viridiplantae; phylum Streptophyta; class Pinopsida; order Cupressales; family Cupressaceae; genus Sequoia; species Sequoia sempervirens. The sequence continues at coordinate 19,897 of VDFB02091789.1, read as the reverse complement.
CAGACACCCTTTTCAAGCCTTTAAATCTTTCATAGGGTTTCAAGCCTCTGTCTATACTGTAGAGTTGATTCCTACAATCAAGGAGGATTAGGGCTAAAAGGCCTAATTTCTAGGGTTTTAACACTTTCTCCTTCAAATCTATCTCTTATGGATTGGTTGAGGTTTCAATCCTTTCAACCTGTTAAAATGTGACTAAAACCTCCCTGACACCATACAAATTCCATACAAAAGTCCCTTCCCCTGCCTAAGTTCTTCAATTTTCACTCTCAATTCCCTAACCGGGCAGTCCTAGCTCGCCTAGGGTTTGAGTTTAAAAACATTTGCTTGGCTCTTTGGATCTCCTACTACTAAATATGTACAAAGGCATGGCTCCCCTATCATTTCCATCCAAACTCAGGAAAACTTCGTGGTCAGATTTCATGGGGGAGCCATTTATTGGCTGACTGCTCAAAATTGGAATTACAAACCCTTTAAACTCTAATCTAAGGATTCAAATCAACGACTCTACTCTAATTAACTTGAATACAAAATGAAAGTGAATCAAATCTATTCTAAGAACTCAGATACAGTGCTAATTCAGAGTATACCACGCCTATGATAGCTCTATTTTGCAAAACACACGGGAAAAAAAACACATAAATCTGCTAAACTTCCTTCTATTCCTTCACACCAAAATTGGTTTACAATGATAATTGACTGCTCATTACGAGCCACACATTTTCATAGATGTCTTTTCCATCATTCAAGGGGATTTTCTCGGCTCCACATCCCTGATTTCAAGGGAATCCAATATAGCAATGTTGCATGCAATTCCACAAAAATTGCCATGCAACTTTACAACAACATTTTGCAACTTCCACTATGTCATGATCCCGAATCTTTGGACCTCTAACACCTTGATTATGAGCCACCAACATCTTAACTTCCTCTTGGAATCTTCAAGCAACGAGGATGTGGTGATAATACATTTAAAGCTCATCCTTCCAACACAAACTGTCCAAAGCTAAATAAAGCAACATTTATGAACAATGATTCACTAAGATGAAATTAGTCCTAGTGACTAACTCCCCACACTCCACCAAGACCTTCTAAGGTCCAAACTAAGAACACTACAATCCTGACTTGGCTAAGGTCAGGTACAAGCCAAAATTGCAACATAATCAAACTGGAGTTAAGTCAAGGTGCTCCTGCACCACTACTATTGAGGAAGAAAGAAGGCGCCCTTATGGTTAAAGATTTGCAGTCTCAATTGAAGACAAAGTGTTCAACAATTTTCCAGAAGATGCCTGCCAAGATGGAGAAGATCGCAAAATTGGCTAGGATGGAGATTCTTGTTTCCACATTTGGCATCACAAAGGGAGAGTTTGACAACTGAGATTTTGATAAAGCGTGTAGACATAAAAAAATCACAGTTTATTACAACAATGATAAGGGGAAGCCACTGCTAGAGGACAATGTTTGTTTGGAACCACGCAAAATAAAAGGGAGGTTAAGAAGGCACGCAAAGCTGCCGATTTCTATAATCGAAGGAGAATTTGGAGAGGAAATCCTGTCACCATTTGTGACAGATGTCAAGAGTCTTTTAGGATCCCTGAGCACCTACAGAGTGACTCAATGGGAGGTGTTGATAAAACAAGTGAATTACACCTGAACCTATGATGGACCGGTAACCAAGAGGGCTAGAGCTCATGGTTAGAGCATCCCAATTGCAACATGGGATTTCCTAGGTTTGATCACTAGATGTACAAGATTTTAGATGTCGTAGCATCAGTGAAAGAGATAAAATGTAATGATAATTTGTGGTAGTTGTGATTAGGAGGGAGTGTTGGAGATTATAATCCCAACTACCCAGCATTGCATTTAAAACAGAAGTTTCTACATTGACTCTGCCACTAACCACCGACCATTCTAGAGAGTTCTCACCAACTTGGCAACATACTATTTTGCATTATGGATAATTCCTAAGCTCTCTATAAATAGAGGCAAATGTAATGTGACATACACTCCTTAGCAGAGTACAGCTCTGCAGAGCTATTAGAAGATAGTAGTCTGCTATTTAATGCATGAGCTGAAGCTCAGTAATCGATGTATTGTTTTGCTTTGATTTAATATACATCTATCACTATTCTGCTCTCCCCTGACTCCTTCATCTATAGCAAGGACACATCCTATGATCCCCATCAATCCATTTGTCCAGACAATGCCTATGAAATACATGACAACAATTGCAGAGCTCCCGAATTCTGTCATCTTCATGAAAGAAGCTCAAGCAAACGGCGCACAGAACATTGTCCCCCATCTCACCAAACCTCTATGCGAAATCCCTGAAAGTGGAGAGAAACAAAGAACTCATAATCCTACTAGCAAAATCAGAAGAAATGGTAGAAGGGATTTGAGAGAAGTGGTCGGAGTGAAAACTGTGTGGCTCTAATGGCATACGCAGCCCAAGCCAAGAAAGAAGAGAAATAATGGCATTGCTAATATAATCCAAAAAAAATCCCAATTTCAGGAAATATCCCATGATAACTGGAGTAGCAAGATATCCAATCATTTTCCTAACTTCAACAGCCCGCAGGTAGTTTAGTCTTGTGATCTGTAAAGCAAAAGCACGAGAATTGTATAGATGCAAAGTGGGGGGAGGGAGGAATTATAGAACATAAGTATGCCCCCAAGATTGTGGACTGCACCTCAAAAAAACCGGATTCAAATGGAAATGTGGTTGAGTAACAAAAGAATCAGCCAGTCACATCACACATGAGCAACCAACTATGTTAAAATTGGTCAATCAAACAATTTAATACTTTTACACCTCACAAATATTGAAAAAAATAAGTATAACTAGTCAATGAGTTTGTATTTCTATTGCAATTTCTTTATATACACTGATAGGAGAACTCACAGTCAAGCATACCTGAAGAGTTGGAAAGGTAACTGCAGAATATTCAAGAAAATCCCAAATTTGGTCCTCAACTAGACCAAAAATCTGGGGGAGGTTTGTCTCAGAATCCAATATATAATTGTTCTGCTATGAAAAAAGACAGATATATGTGGGGGTCGGTGATTTATTTATACAATTCATGGTTGGTAAATGTTGAATACTTAAACAGAGTTTACACTAATATCAAATCAACCTTAAGTGCTTAGTCTAACTCTAGACTAATCTATACAATGCATATTATATTTAGCTTAAATTATAATATAGAGGAGAAGATAGAGCCACGTAGGTTGCTCCTATAAGTATTTACCACTTTTAAAAAGGAAATGAGAAAGATATAATCACTTGGTTCAATGAAAAATGAATGTATGTTAATGAATAAGACATTAAAATGACTATGGCTAAACGAATATTTTTATCTACTCTATTTTAGGTTGAATTCATTGATCTAGGTTTAGATTTTGTAGAAGTTGATAAAGCCAACTTCAAAAACCCCGAAGATCACCTGCATGCAAATAACCTGTCACAGAAAGAAGAGATGGAGACAAACAAGCAAGGGTGCTCTGAAAGGTGAAAAATGTATTCATCCGAGAGAGAGAGAAATTACAATGATGAATCCTTATAAAAGGATATTGTGCAAACCTAAAAGAAACCCTAATAGGTAGACATTTAATAATTAATATAATTATTAAATGTCACAAAATGCAAACTAAAGTGAAATCTTAAGAGAGGAATAAAGGTAATTTAATCAACATGATTAAATTAAAACCTTTACTCTAACACCCCCTTAAGATGAAAAAGTGCAATTACAAACATGTGCAAAAAGCAAAGGTAACTACAATGCAAGAAAGTAAACTTGGGTCCCAAGCAACAAGGCCTCAGTCAATTATAACCAAATCTGTAAAGTGGAGAAATAGAGAAAACCTCATGGGAAAAACTCTACTCCAAAAAGAGATGAAAGAAATAAATGCACTAATAACAGAAGGATAGGAGGTGGATAACATAAGACCCCCCATAGACAGCTTCTATCATATAAGTGCATGTACAATGGTCTCCATAGGAGAAAAATAAAGAGACTAGAAGGCCCCCCCACAATGAAGAAACTCATGTCGCACATATGGATGCTTGAGGTAGAATCCAAAAAGAGATCCTGAAGCGGCATATAATATTCCTCCCCTTGGGAAGAAACGGATCCAAAGGAAAATGTCAAAGAAATTCTGTGAAAAGAGATGAACCAATCTGTCTCAAGATGTGTGCCATGATAGGATGCTGAAGAATCTCTCTGTCTGAACTGAAACTAAAGATGTCAAATCCAAACTGAACTGAAGACTCAAAAATTGCAACCTCTGAATGCACAGATGATGGTGGGCTAACAGCTGCAATATGGCTATCAACAAAGAGGAGTTGAAAATCCTCAAAGTAATCCTCCAGATCTGCAATATAGGACTCTACAAACAAAGACGAAATGCCTACAAGATAAGAATCCCAAGTAGCCATGTTTGAAAGATGTATGATGTCCTGCTTAGCTGAATCAATAGGAGCCATAGAAGAGGCAATATCAAACTGATCAGGAACAACAGGAGATGATGTTGATACATGTATAATCTCAGTTTGAAGAGTAGGAACTGTGAGACAATCCTCTGATTCATCGGAATATGTAAGGGTGTCTAAATACTGAAGTTCCTTTAAAGTATCATGATCAAAAGGTGTGTTATCTCTCCAACCAATGGGTACAACACAATCTGAAGCAGGATCCTCTGGGAATGGAGAAAGACTGGGGTCTCCATAGATCTCCCAAAGACGTGTCCAAAGTGAGTGAGGACAATCAATGCCCGATATAGCCCACACAGTGTTAGAATCAACACTAGACAAAATAACTCCTACTATGTGATTTCTAATGATATCCCAAGCTAGTTTTCCCTCTGAAGTTGCTGGTTCAGGTATGAGATCATACAAATAAGGCAACAAATTTAGCCACCTACAATGTGTAAGTATACCCTTTGCCCATGACTCATAATTACCCCGTTCTAGAAATACAACTGAAGGGTGAGTAGAAAAACCCATGATAACTCTTCAAATTAAAAATCTGAGACTAACTGACCTCAATACTGATAAATCAGATCAACATATGTCATCCCATGCAAACAAATCATTTCCAAGTGCTGAAACATCCAAGTAACTAACAAATGTGTGAAAACAAAAAATGCTGAATAAAAAGTACCTAGTAAAAATTATGGAAAAATAAATGATATATCTGGAAATAACACAGAAACCCCTTTCCAACGCCTATTTTTTTGCGAAAAACGGAGTCCGTATGCAAAAGATATGGCTCCGGGAGTGCAAAAAGTTTGTTCTGACTTTGACTGAGAAAAAAATTATCAAAACGGAAAAAACTGAAAATCAGACCTACACCATCAGATCAGTGCCGGAATCAGCTTTCCAACGGTATCTTGTTTGAAAAAAACGGAGATCATACGCCCATTTTACACCCGATTTACTGAAAGAGCTCGAAAAAGCACAATAAGGTCCTTCAGAAGCCCTGGGGGCTAAAAAAACTGGCCCCTGGTCCGCTGGGCACCAGGGGCTGGGCGCGGGTGGCGCGCTGAGGAGGTGGTGCGAGGTGGCATGGAGAGGCACAAAGTTGGATGGTAGGCGTGACAAGGGGCCCGGGCGAGGTGGCCGGGCTGGCCGGCTGAAAGGGCCCGTGCCGAAGTGGTGGTACCCGGGCTTCGGCATTATCTTCTTTAAGCTGGCGGGCCCGGCTTTTTAAAAAAACTTTGTTTTTTTTATTTTTTTGAATTTTTTTGAATTTTTGACCTCGAAAATCGTGCCTGGGGGCCGTACGGCCCTTGGGCAAAATTTTTTTGCCTCCCAGATCAACTATGCCCAAATAGGTCGAGCCATATATGAAAATATGGGTTTTTGGCCGCTCTGAATCCAACTGAGAGGTCCGTTTTGGCCCAAAATGCACCCAAAAAATGGAGTTACCTAGATCCTAAAAAAAAATGCCAGATCTGATGCATGCGCTTGTAAAAAAATGCTAAAAATCGTTGGGCAAGGAAACCAGATCTGAAAACTGCACCAAGACCCTCTCAAATTAGCTGAAGAACTTCTGAAAGCCCTATCAATCCCTCGAAGCTCCAAATTCTTCAGAAATAGAATAGGAAGCAGCAGGTCTGGAGCTCTGATACCATGTAGAAGTTGATAAAGCCAACTTCACAAACCCCGAAGATCACCTGCATGCAAATAACCTGTCACAGAAAGAAGAGATGGAGACAAACAAGCAAGAGTGCTCTGAAAGGTGAAAAATGTATTCATCCGAGAGAGAGAGAAATTACAATGATGAATCCTTATAAAAGGATATTGTGCAAACCTAAAAGAAACCCTAATAGGTAGACATTTAATAATTAATATAATTATTAAATGTCACAAAATGCAAACTAAAGTGAAATCTTAAGAGAGGAATAAAGGTAATTTAATCAACATGATTAAATTAAAACCTTTACTCTAACAGATTTTGACTATGAGCTATGGCCATAAACTTTAGATTTTGACTATGAGCTATGGCCATAAACTTTGGCTTTTGACAATATCTAGATTCTATCTTTTGTGCAATATAAAATAGATTGTATGAATTATAATGGGAAAAATGAGTTAGTATTGTTATTAGTTTGTATTGATTATGAAATAAAATTCTTGTGTCAAATTAGGTAAGGATGTCAAATCAATGACTTTAACTTAATGATTAAAGGTATTAGATAATTTTCTAGGAATCATATTCATTACATCTTTTGTGTATTATATTCAAATATATCACTATTGAACATTTTCTCTTCTAAATGCTATAAAATGAATTAGAGATCTTTGATGTCTTTTTAGTGATGTAAAATGAATGCAAATGATGCCTTTCAATACTAGGACATGGCATGAAATCACATAATTACATATTTAGTCAGCCTTAGGTAGGATTTAGGTAAAGAGGGGAAACTAACCAAATTTGAATTTTCAAATATAAACCTAGAAAAATTGTGTTTGCACTTACAAGGAAGACCCCATGACTATAGACTTAATGTGGGACCAAATAAATAAGATAAATTGTGATAGATATATGCTATCTAGGGATCATTGTATGGATAATTATGAATAGAAAACAAGCAAGTCAAGGTTACATGGGAACATGTGTATATAGGAATAAGATATGTCAATTAGCATATGATTTTGTGTAGATAAGAGCTAGGTATAAGGGGATGAATTTGCACAAGAGTGCACAATCAATTATCATATAAATGTTTCAAAAAATTATCTAAATACGGGAAAGAAAATGAAAGTGAAAAAGTATCAATAAACATTTTTTATTTATACATTTTATCCCCACTTTGATGTGAACGTGATTTTTAAATGAATCATGTATATTTTAATATGTAGTTGTTAGTGTAGGCTTCTTATTTTCCTTAAATGTTAGGGGGTATTTCTTTTTCCTATACAATATTAATTAAGCTTGCTTAGGTTTATTAGATGTGGTAATATGAGGACATGTGGAAAAATACAATAGCTACATGTGTCACTTTCTCCCCACACATGGGTAGTTGAGTTACAAATCCTCTTTTGGCTTGTTGTGCCACCTCTCATAACCACTATTTTGTTTTTACCTGAGTAGTTTATGGGGTAGTTGGGTTTCTCACCCTCTTTTGGCTTTATGTGCCACCTCTCTCCTATCTTAACTTGAGGAGGTTATGCCACATGTCTTGTCATTCACCAAGTAGGTGATAACCTCCCACCATTTATGGGGAGTAGGAGTTAATGCACCTCTTGGGTGTATTTACCCTTATTCTTCTATATATTGAGCACTCTTCTTTGACCTTCACAAGTTCAACTAGTTTAGCTAGTTCGGTGATCGTTTTGTGAGAGATGAGAGTCTTCTCAAAATTCTCTTGCAGTCTTGTCTCTATTTTCTCTCTTTCTCTCTTTCAAGTTTCTTCTCCATTCTACTATTTCGATTTTCAATCATTTGTTGACTAGAGTGTATATGATCTACTACCGACAATAGATCATGTCTCAGTTATCACAGAATCCAACATGGTATCAGAGTAGGTTTGTCTAGTATAGATCATTTTTTTTCTAAATTTGTTTTCAGAGATTTCTGACCAATATATTGTTGAATTTTTCCTCAAAAACCAAGTATGCTCTTCTCCTACATCCTCGAATGACCTGGGGAATTAGAACAATTTAAAGGAAAAATAAACATCTATTTAATCTGGTTTATATATGTATGTGTTCTTATGAGACCTGGGTGATTGCAACTTTTTGGTAATATTGGAGGTTTTTTCAACATTTCTAGATTGTCCAGAAGGTTTTAGAAAGTCAAGATTGACTTTTATTTCACCAAAATCAAAGATTGGAAGACAAAGTAGAAAAATTTCTAAATTTTTATTGGAGTTGTTTGCATTTTGGCTTCAAAATTTCAGCTTCCACTCATTTACAGAAAAAAATGATTTCTAGGTTTTATTCCCAGGTTCAAGAAAGCATCTAGGTAGTTGTTACTTTTTGAAAAAAGTTGATAATTTTTTTAGAAATCAAGTCAAAAATAGGCATGAGTCATTTTTCATAGGCAGATTTTGCAACTTTTTTCAAAATTGCATAACTTTTTCCTTGGGTGTCAGATTTTCACAAATGAGTACTTGTCGGAAAGCTAGAAATGAGCACTTTCCATACAAAAAGGTTTGTATAAAAATTTCTGCCCTTTTCAATCAGATATTGTAGGTGGAATCTGCTGCTTTTTTTATCTTCAATATGTCATATCTTTCACTTTTGTAATCCATTTTTTCAAAAACAAAAAAGTGTTGGGAAGATATTGAAGAGTAAAACACAGTTGCAAGGTTGTTTTTCCAAATTATATTTAAAAATTAATTTTCATCAAATATTGTATTTTTTTCTATTAAAATCCTTGTAATCTGGAAAAGTCTTGTAAAAGCACTAATCATAAAGTGACAACATTGTAATATCTTGCAGGGGGGGAGGGTGGGGTAATTTTTGATACTAGTGGAAAGGGGGGGGTTCATTGTGTCAACTCTTGTTTGCACATATTCTTTTTTTCACACATGATTTTATGCATCATGGTTAAAACATTTTAATGGGGTTAATTGTAATCATGAACTAAGATAAAGTTCCACTATTGGGGTTTAATCAAGGATATTGGTAATGAATTTCACAAATTTGTTGTAAGGTGAAATTTAGAGAACTATTTTTCTTGGAAGAAAGGGATAAAGAATCAATGCCTTGAGTAGGATCTACTACCCTATCTCCTAGGACTTGTTCCTAAACCAATTACCTATGAAAAAAAGAATGCATGGTTTAACAATAATTACATGGTCAATGGACTAATATGTCTTACTATATCTGAGGATATTTTGCATCATATTGAGCATACTGAGTGCCCTTTCACTACTTGGACCATCATTCAACAGTTATATGGAGACATTGAATCTTAATCTAAAAGTGATGTTTCCTTGGATAACCAAGCTATTGTGGATGATACTGAGACTTATTTTTCCCAATCTTTTGTGGACAAGTCTTGTGTGGATGATCAATTCATTGATACTCCATCACCATCTACTATTGCTACTTCAGATTCCAGTGTTGCTTCTTTGAAAGTTTCCAGTAATTCCTTGCAGTAGGACATACATAGTTTTTCAATTTCAGCTCTAAGTGATGATCTCTTGACAGGTACTTCAAACTTGTTTGTGGAGACACATATTGCAGATCTGGGAGACACTATTGATGATATTAATCTTCTCTACAATGAAGTCAACTTTTCTTCAGTTGTTGTGAGGGAACACTTTGACCCTCCTCTTCATTCTCTACATAATCATTCCTTATAGTTTGAAATGAGTGTGGATACTTTGGATCATCATTTGGAGAAGACATCTTTAGAGGAGATACTTGATTCTTTGGCTTATTCTCTACATCAATTTCTAGGAGATTATAATTTTTCATCTTCAGTAGTGTGGCCTAGAACGCCTGATTTGATTGTGGAAACTTTCAACATTGACATGGGGATACTTGAGTCAACTTTTGGGACCTCATTCATCTTACACGTTATGCCTACATATTCCTTTCAGGAGTGGGTAGAGCTCACATACAACTTTGGTTTTGTTTCTTCCTAAGGGGAGGAACATTGTTCAACAATTTTGGACCATCTTCTACATCCATTTTTTAGCATCTACCATTGGATCTCTTTGGGGGGATTCTTTTTCCTTCCACTTCATTTCTCTCTCCATTATGGGGGGCGTACTTTCTTTTTGTGGGATGGTCCTTCTTCTTCTTTTGGTGGAATTTTATATGTACATGGGTGCCTAACATGGTTTCATTTGTTGAGACCCATCATCTTTTCACCCACCTAAGCTATGCTTAAGGGGGGGTGTTAGTGTAGTTTTTTTATTTTCCTTATGTTAGGGGGTATTTCTTTTTCCTACACATTGTTATTTAAGCTTGCTTAGGCTTATTAGATGTGGTAATATGAGGACACATGGAAAAATACAATAGCTACATGTGTCACTCTCTCCCCACACATGAGTAGTTGAGTTACACATCGTCTTTTGGCTTGTTGTGCCACCTCTAATAACCACTATTCTATTTTTACCTGAGTAGTTTATGGGGTAGTTGGGTTTCTCACCCTCTTTTGGCTTTATGTACCACCTCTCTCATGTCTTTACTTGAAGAGGTTATGCCACATGTCTTGTCATTTACTAGTAGGTGATAACCTCTCACCTTTTATGGGTAATAGGAGTTAATGCACCTCTTGGATGTATTTTCCCTTATTCTTCTATATATTGAGCACTCTCCTCTGACCTTCACAAGTTTAGTTGGTTCAACTAGTTTGGTGATCATTTTGTGAGAGTGATGAGAGTCTTCTCAAAATTCTCTTGCAATGTTGTCTCTATTTTCTCTCTTTCTCTTTTTTAGATTTCTTATCCATTCTACTATTTTTATTTTCAATCATTTGTTGATTGGATTATATATGATCTACTACTAACAACATGTCCTATCTTAGTTATTGCAAAATCCAATGGTAGCAATAAAAATTATGTATACATGTAATAAATTAAATACTTAGACACTCAAAAGATACACCTTGAAGGGCTCATGAGATCCATATAAAGTTATGGTACTTGCAAGATGTGATCATGTGGATATACCTTTTGTGTATGTTCTCCCATGAAGTCTAGTGAAATAGAGGAGGAAATATTCCATGAGTAGATTTTTCCCACAAGATAAATCAAATATCTAAAATGAGAAAATTAGCAATTGTATATGCCTAACCTTCAATTGATTGTTCTCAAAGGGTATAATTAATTCATGAAATATGATGTTAGATGAATCAATTATAATGTATGATGCAATCTTATAAACCTAGAAAAATAAAAGAATACATCTTGGTATGATTATTAATTTTGATGAAATGATAAATTATGATGAGCACATAAATAATAGATGTATACATAAAGAACAATAGGCTTATTTCATTATAGGAAATATAATGGTGTTTTGGACCTTAATGACCAAAAATACCCACACAATCACATAAGTAATATAGTATAGAGATGTGGGCGGGGGCCCTAGCTCGGTTGGCTAAGTAATTCCGTTGTGGCTCTGCTGGTCACGAGTTCTAGTCTCCCCCGTCCCGTGGTACCGGAGGGCGTGTCGCGCCAGCGCCGCCGGTCATGATAAAAAGTTTACCAGGTGCACTGCAGTTTATAGGGGGTCGTGCTACCTGATTCCTGCAGTCTAAAAAAAAATATATATAGTATAGAGATGTGGTCCCAACATAGAATATGTACACATAGTGTAGAATGAAATAATTGACACATATACTAGAGAGAAAAAATTTCATGAAGCCTAACAATATTAATATAATCAATGTTTGAACCACAACGTGATCAATAGGAGCAATAGAATGAAGCTTGACATTGAGGAATGTCTCCATATATAGTAAATATGAATAGGAAATGAACATGAATGCAACAATTCGGTATCAAAGAAGAATGAAAATATAGATGTGGAATGGCATGGAAAAATGATGGGGCTTATAAAAAGAATGGCGGGATGATTCTGCTCGAGAGGAAAATAAATTATTGTTGAAGTAATCAAGATAATCACTTGATAATTAATTAATAATTAATTAATTATTAAGTCCTTTATTTCTTTAGTTCACTCAAGCTAAACTTAGGAGTTCTTTTTTATTATTAGTTTGAATTAAATATAGGAGAAGTCTCATTGCATGAGATTAGAACATTTGTCACCATCTAGTCAAATATTCATCTAGGGTTTGCTTTTTCATTCTTTTGTAAAGCTTGCACATTCTCTATAATAATTCAATTCACAACCATTTAGGTTAATACATTGCACATATTAGTGCTCTTCTGAATTCAATATTTTCTCTCTTGGCTACATAAATAAATCAATTTATTTGATCTTTCTTTTGTGATAGGATAATTGCTAGTAGGTGATTTCTCGATGTTGTGGAGTTCAATCATTAACTTCAACGTAGTATTAAAACTCTAAATTTGTAGCCTCCTGTCTAGATTTTAAGAGATCCTATCTTGAGAAAAATATTCTAGTTTTTTAATCCATTTTCTAGAAAAATTAAAATAATCATCATCATCAATTTTGATTTTTTCCTTTTTTATTTTCTTTTGAAAAAAGAGAAAAAGAAGAAAAAAGAAACAAAAAGCTTTTAAAAATATTTTGCCACCCACTAGCCACCAACCAAGGTTTTTTCCTTTTTTGACCTATTTTCATAAGGGTCAATGCAGGATCATTGGGGTCCAAAGTAGGCCTCTAAGTGGCAATGAAAATTCAGAAAAAATAGAGTTAGGAAACTTAGACATAAAAATTTGAATAGGTTATTTTAACATAATTTGAAAAATATGTAAGAACAAAATTTGTAGAAAATTGAATGTAGTTTATAGGCTACTAGTCCTTTTTCTGAAAAAGAAAAAGTAAATTTGTTTTACAAAAAATTTAAATTTCAATGCATTGCACTAAATTTTTTAGGAAAAAGATAAGAAGCAAGTGTATGTTGACCACCTTAAGTACAAGAAAAAAATAATATTCTTCTTTGAATCTCTCAATATAAGTAGAGGACACATGCCCAGATGTGGCTGATTTTTTTTGGTAATTTTTTTCCACGTAAATAATTAGTTATGATTTTTTTTATTACAACATTTTAGAATTATTAAAATGTGTGTGTCTAACTACCAAAGCTTGGTAGTATGTGAAGCATAGAATGTGATGCATCTTGTAGGTTTGAAAAATGTTAAGTAGTTTGAAATTTATAAAAAAAAATTAATTAGCCTATCAATTAACACTTTAGTTGTAATGTATGTAGAAAATCATTAATAATTATTTATTAAATTCAAAATAAGGAATAACTTATATTGGTGGAAAGCTGACATTTTTTTCTATAAACCCTTTTTTTCATGAAATTCAGATAAAAAAATTCACCAGCCACAAGGGTGAACTTCAAAAAACTAAGCAAACTTTCAAAACATGTTCTTTAGGTTGAATTTCTAGGTTAGGCAATCCCGAACCAAATCCCGAGCCAAATCTCGAGCGGATTGAATTTTTTAGAAAACCCAAATATCTATTGCCTGTATTATTCATAATACATAATATTTAATATTTTAATATATATTAATATATTATATATATTATTTATTATTTATTATATTATATATTATTATATTAAATATATTATATATTATTATATTATTATATTTGTAACGTAGGGGGACCAACCACACCAAGGCTCTAGGTCACGAAGAGCCAAGAGAGGAGTGTTACCCTATCTTACCTCAATTTAATGAGTGTTTAGGAAAAGAATTGAGAATGAAGAGTACTCTCAAGGGCTTTTATCACTCTACACATCTAAAAACCTAAATGAGGCTAGACGAGCCAGTTTTTGGAGTCCAAACTACACCTTAAATAGCTCTTTGTCTGAGGATGATAGTGTAGGTCTGGGATGACAATGTGGTTCACTAGCATCCATATGGCTAGAAAATGTGAAATACAATATTGAAAACAAGAAAACCTATTATCTATCTAGCTGACTAATTTTAATGAAATAAATAGAACTATCAAGTACAAGAATTAATTGTATAAATGATAAAGGAGATAAATGAAAATGATGGTGATGAGCATCAACTCACTAAGTCTCCAGTTCACCAGTGAGCTTCACAAGCACATTCACCTACACATAACCAAGAGAGGAAAATATGTTGGGTTGTATTAGGGTTTTCCTCAGCCAAACCCCTACTTTGGTGTTTCCACCTCCACAAAGAGCTAGGAAAGCCACGAAGTAGAAAATGAAATAAAGAAAAGAGGAAAGTAAAGTATTGAACACTACAAAAGATAAAATGTTACTCTATCAAACCACAACAAGAAAGGAAAGTGAAGCAATAAAACCTCCACCCAAAGGCTCTCAAGGCATTAAAAGGGAGAATGCAAGACAACGAGCTTTGAAAAGTCGACATAGCCACAACAATGATGAAGTGAGGCCTTGCAAGACTCCAAACTCGAAACTTCTTTGGTAGCACAACACATACAAAAATGAAGTTGATAGAGTAACAAGCTATTATAATGCTCAATGGATTGTAGAAGATCACACGAATTGCAAAGAAGATGAGATAGATTGCTAAAAAGATCGTAGAAGATGGAACAAATGAGAAAGATAGGAATTTCAAGATCAAAATGAGAGGGAAAGAGCTATTTTTGGGTTAGCTGGCCAACATAGAGGCATTACACTTCATGCCCAAGTGTAACATCCCTATGGACTCTAAAGGTGGGAATCTATCAAGGATGGTAGCGCACCACATAAACATCTACACACAGTGCTTGCATCCCTAAAAAATATTCCCCCATCAAAATACAAGACAAATTCCAGGTGGATGGAAGGCAGGTAGGTGATGTGAAATTTCTCCTTTTGGTTTGATTTTCCAAGGTGAAGGGATGCAAAAATAAAATTTACACAAGGGGTGCAAATTCACTCCTATACATTTTTCCCCCACTTTAGTGAGCATGAGTATCAATGAGTGTTTGGTAAAGTAGATTGAAGAGTTATAAATTATGTATACCTAAACCATCAAGGAAGAAGACCACAATTTGGCGAACTCAAAAATGTAGGGTAGAAAAAGGACTCTATAGGTACTCTCTTAAGGAGGTTTGAACAAATGACTTTATATCTCCATGGAACTACGAAGTTGAACAAAGTACACCAAAGACTCATAGACTAATGATGGAAAAATTGTGTAGGATGCAAGCACTTCACAGGCCCTCAAACCTATAAAGAAGGTACCCCCAAAGTACTCTCTCCTAAAGGAACCCCAGTGTAAGGGGACTTCATAGAGTCAGACTGGAAAGCAACTTCACAGAATCACCTACAAAGCAACATGTTAATATGCAAATATAACATGTTAGAAAACAAAAGGTAGACATGTAGGAAAAAAAACAAATAGTCATGTAGATAGTCAAAAAATTAAATAGCTTTCAAATAGGTCCTTTGGGAACCCTTCAAAATAAAAGGGGTCTGCTCAAGGGATGCACTGTTTGAAAGTGAGAGAATTTTTCATAAATCAATTCAATCATCAAGGAATCTTTTCGAAATATGCTCACTTCATCAAATAATTCAAAAGGAAGAAAATGTGCCCTCACGAGGGGAAGATCAAGGCTTCTCCCACAAGAAAAGTTGATCCCTCCTTGGAGGAAAGTTTTTCAAGTTCTTTCTTTGCGAACCCATGACGAAGGAAACATGTTCCGCTAGGGGTACAAGTTGAGAATGTGATTTTTGAAAAAACTTTGAAAATATTTTCAAGAAAATGTTCATTGGCAATCAAATGGATTTTCTAAAAATCAAATTTGACATGATAGCCCCACTCGTTAGGATGGTGTGTGTTGAACACAAGGCACATGGCATCCTAAGGAGAGAAAAGCATGAATACAAAAGTGATGTTGTGGCCCGTAGGACATAGAGATATGTCATCATGGTAATGATGTTGCGCACATGAGGGACAACAAATGAGCACCAAAACATCATGAATCAAGTGAAGAAGAGAGAAAGATAACAAAACTGTAAAAAGAGACAATAACATTATGAACAAGGAGCACATGGGTGATCTAATATTTTGGGATTAGAGCTACTCATAAATATTATAAGTATAATAATAGTATATTTAATGAGCTATCATCAACCCCCTACTATATCAAAACATATAAAGAATGCACAAGAAAACAAAATAAAAATAAAAAATTGGGTCAACATGGAACAGAAGCCTAAATGCCCCCAACAGTTTGCATCATCCCCAATTTCTGAAAATAAATACACATAACAAAGGAAGAATGATGCCACAAATAGAGGAATTTTTACAACATAAAAACACTCCTATATCCAAGCACCTACAAGGGTGACAAGGGTCATCCAAGAAAACATAATGCAAGCATGGGAGAACACAAACACACACACACAATCTACACTATAAATAAATAAGAGGCACCCCCCCTAAAACTCATCAACCAATGGGTCACTACCCTCCCAATCTGGATCATTATATGGGGAAGGTGGATGATCCTACAAGGGAAAAATGTTAAGGGGAGAACCCTTCGACCATCTCACAACAAGAGCTAAGGAAGAAGGCCTGTTGAGGTCTTCTCCACTTGGTTCCTATGGAGAAAAGGTTAGTGACTTTGTGAAGATTGTTGATAGGACTGAAACCTCATCCAAAGAGTTAAACATGCACTTCATAGGAGTTCCATGCATTACTTCAATGGATGAGGAAGGCGACTCCCAAGATTCACTACTAGACTCACCGAGTAACTTGGGAGCAATGATGAACTCTGAGGATGCCAGAATTTCCTTTATCACTAGGACAACACATGCTAGCACAAGACCACCCTTTAAAGAACGTGGACCCCCCATATGGATCCTTCCCCTTACCATACCAAATGGGCCTAGGAATCATGGGTATGACGGGAAGTTCGAACATTGGATGCTTGGGATTTTTCCAAGCAGGCTCCGTAGGATTCTCTATTTATTGTTTAGGAGTGGAATCTGATGATGCCACAATAGGGTGAGAGGAAGTGACAGGTAGGACAATGGAAGAGGAGGAAGAATAACCTCAAGCACGATTATCTTCCTCCCTTCTCCGAGCCAAGGTGGCATCACTGTCAACTTTCAAGCAGACCCTATGCTAGACAACATAGGGAGATGGAGGGTATCTTTCCTTAGGTGTTAAGTGCCCTTTCTTGTAATTCTCATAGGTCTAATACAAGAGGTTTGTCCAAGGTGGAAGCAGACCAATGGATATTGGCCGAAAGTGATCTAGAGAATAGCTACCACATGCAACTGGCGATTTATAGCCGATGTCATGGATTACATGCATTGAACCCTCATGGATAAATTCTAGACACTTATGCATGACCAAGGGAACTAGATTTAGAGTGACTAACCAAGGGATATCTAGTTTCACCTTGAATAGTTCAGACCCTAGGATTATGTCAAAGAGCAAGTTTACTGACTTAGGTTCAACAAGGACCGACAAGGTGATGTTTCCAAGGGGAGGTATGGAAACTTGGTTATGTTTATGAATGGTACTTTTAGGTGCATCATACCCATCTTTCTTTAGGAAATTGATCAACATAATCTCCTCAATAATCGCATTCACCTAACATGTTGGGTCAACAAGAACACATATCATAGTTTTTTTGTTGATTCATGTGGGGATGTATAGAGGAGATGGCTCTCTATTATAATCCATCGAAAAGTCTTGGGAGGTGAAGGTTATGTTAGGAGAACTACTTGCAAGCTACATAGAAGGGATAGGTAGATGCAAAAAGGAGGACATTGTGCATACTAAATAATACTTTCATGAAGCCCCCATAGGATTTACAATTGAACAGTGACCCAATTAAGGTTTCATTCTACGATGCTTATGGAACCTTCCAACTATGCCACTAAGGGTTGTAGGTAGGGTTAGAAGGGTAGGTGTCTCGCAACACTCACACCCACAACACTCCTAAGATATGATGAAAGGAGCTTTTAGCACCACTAAACAAAACCAAAATGGTTCATATTAGGTTCACCAAAAATGTAAGGTAGGGGGACCAACCACACCAAGCCTCTAGGTCACAGAGAGCCAAAAGTGGACGGCTTCCCTATCTTACCTCAAGCTAATGGGTGTTCAAGAAAAGAATCAAGAATGAAGAGCACCCTCAAGTGCTTATGTCACTCTACAAATTTGAAAACTTAAATGAGGCTACACGACCCAATTTCTAGAGTCCAAACTGGACCTCAAATAGCTCTCTATCTAATAATGACAGCACGGTTTGGGATGACAGTGTGGAACACTGGTGTCTCTCTGGAACATTGGCATCTGTACGGCTAGAAAATGTGAAATAAAATATGAAAAATAAGAAAACCAACTAACTATCTAGGTAACTAATTTTAATGAAATAAAGAGAAATATAAAGTACTTGAAATAACTATATAAATGATAAAGGAGATAGATGAAAATGAGGGTGATGAACATCAACTCAATGAGACTCCAGGTCGCTAGCGAGCTCCATAAGGATGTTCACCTACAAATAGTTAGGCAAGGAAAATTGTTAGACTATATAGAGTTTTTCCTTAGTCAAACCCCTGCTTTGGTGTTTCCACCTGCATAGACAGCTAGGAAAACCATGAAGTAGAAAATGTGATAAATGAAAGAAGAAACGAAAGTACTTAACACTACAAAAGACACAATGCTACTCTATCAAACCAAAACAAGAAAGGAAAGTGAAGTAATACAACCTCCACCCAAAGGTTCTCAAGGCAAATGAAGGGAGAATGCAAGACAACGAGCTTGGAAAATTTGACACAGCTACAATAGTGACAAAGGGAGGTCTCACAAGACTCCAAACTCATAACTTCTATGGTAGCACAACATGTACAAAGATGAATTTGATAAAGTAACAAGATAATGTAATGCTCAATGGATTGTAGAAGCTCACATGAATTTCCAAGAAGATGAGATAGATTTCTAAAGAGATCATAGAAGATGGAATGAATGAGCAAGATAGGAATTTCAAGATCCAAATGAGAGGGAAAGAGCCATATTTAGTTAGTTGGTCGACATAGTGGCATTATGCTTCATGTCCAATGGAGAGCATAACATCCTTGCAGAATCCAAAGGTAGGAATTTGTCAAGGATGGCAGCATGCCATACACACGTCCATGCAATATGCTGACATCACTCACAAATATTTCCCCACTGACATAGAGGGAAAATGCCAACTAGATGGGAGGCAAGTGGGTGATGTGGAATTTAACCTTTGGGTTTGATTTTCTAAGGTGAAGGGATGCAAATTCACTCCTATACAATATTATATATTATATATTCTATATTATCATATTATATATTATATTATATACTATATACTACATATATTTTGTATAGTATATTATATTATATACTATATATAACTAGTATATATATTAAATATTATATTAATATTATGTAATATATATTATATATATTATATAATATATTTAATACATAGTATATATTATATATTTATTAATGTGCAACCAATTCACAAGAGAGAGAGTTGGAATTAGAGGTACTTCAGAGAGAGGGAGAGAGAGAAAGACCAAAGAGGGGGTGAGAGACCTAAGAGGGATGGGGAGAGAGAATTCAGAGGAGGAGAGAGAGTGAGAGTGAGAGAGGGAGAGACTTGAGATATAGAGACCTGAGAGGGAGAGAGAGAGAGATACTTGAGAGGGAGGGAGAGAGAGAGAGAGAGAGAGAGAGAAACTTGACAAGGAGGAAGAGAGTGAGACTTGAGAGGGAGAGAGAGAGAGACTTGAGAGGGAGAGACAGAGACTTGAGAGGGAGAGAGGGAGAGAGGGAGAGAGAGAATGAGAGAGAGAGA
>VDFB02091788.1:0-25644 GCA_007258455.2 Sequoia sempervirens | reverse complement strand
AACACATCATCATACAAAGAGTTGCAAGAAATACAAAAAGTCAAGTTGCAGATTTAGTTTACCCTTACCTCTAATGAGCTAAACAACAATTTTAGAACTGCTTCCAATGCCTGATGTTGTACAATCAAGGAGAGAGCAAAAGCCTTTTTTAAGCAATTGGAAAACAAACATTACACAAAGGAATTTTCATTTCAAATTTTCTTGCATGAATTAGAAATGGATGAAATCGACTTCATTACAATGCTTCAATCAACATTGTCATGCAAAATTTTCATGTTGAAAAGAGACCCATATGACATTTGGATAATGCCTTTGCAAAGAAAGTGCCCAAACTATGGTATACAAATACAAATATGCAATTTATTTTAGATGCATATGCTACTACATCTTACTGTAGCTCATATATGACTAAACAAGATAGAACATTGTCTCTTGCATTTCAAAAATTGTGGCAACAATGCACTGTTGCTTATGACGGAAAGGTGCAATTTATACGGAAGCTTGGAAATGCATTGCTTAACTATCAACAAATGTCCAGTCGTCAAGTTGTTCATATCATTCTCTTATTGCCATTATGTAAATGCTCAAGGAAAATTGTTTTCATCAATACTGCACCATTAGAAAGTAGAGTTTACATGTTAAAAATCCCTAAGCTATTGGAAAAAGAGAAAGATGATTCTAAAAACATCATGAGTGCATCTATAATAGAAAAATACACACAATGGTCAAAAGCTCTTAACAACTTGTCACTAGCTGAATACATCACTTTTTACTTTGGAAACCTCAAAAAGCTGCAAAAAAAGAGAAACTCCACATATCATATGCTATGTAAGATACAATCCGCACATTGACCCTGAGAATTATTGCAAAGAAAAACTTATGCTGTATGTGCCTTTCAGATTTAGTGAGCAAACCTTGTCAACTGGATATGAAACATGGATTGCAATATTCAATGCAAACAAAACACAAATTGCAAATATTGAAAAAATGTTCACCACACAAATTGTTTCTAAATGGGGCGACATTGATGAAGCCTCCATAAAAGCTGAAAATGATAACTACCTAGCAATAGACATTATAGATGAAATCGATAGAGGAAAATAGGAGAATGGCATGGAAAAGTATGACATCATAAGTGACTTGAACCATATGAAGAATATAAAGCTCAAGGATTCTATCTGCAAAAAACTATTCTCAGAGATTGCATATCCATTTCTACTAAGCAACAAAGAATACTACAATCTACGAAGAAAATTGAACAAAGAACAACAATCAATAGTAAAGGACATACTAATGACAAAAATACTTGCTCCAAAAAAACCATTGTACTTGTTCTTGGCAGGTGGAGTTGGCACTGGAAAAACCTTCATAGCAAAAACAATTTTCAAAGCAATGATTCAATTCTATGATAAACAACTAAATAGTGATCCACTCAAGCCTAAAGGCATTATTGTTGCTTCAACAAGAAAATTTGCATTCAATGTAGGTGGAATTACTGTACATTCAATCTTCCAATTGCCATGAAATTCTTCAAAAATTTTACCTCTAGATTCAAACACAATTGATGCCTTAAGCAAAAAAATAGACTAACTACAAATTCTTCTTATTGATGAAGTGTCATTGATTGGTTCAAAAATGCTTTACAACATTGACAAAAGACTTCATCAAATCAATCACACACAAACAACAGCTTTTGGAAACATAGATATTATATTTTGTGGTGACTTCTACCAAGCACAACCTGTGTGCGATACTTAGATATTCAAAGAACCAATAATAGATAAGGAGAAGATGCCATATACCTTTTGGATCGACAATGTCAAGTGCTTCAAATTGCATAGTGTAATTAGACAAACAAATCAACATTTAATTTCCATACTTAATCGTGTTAGGATTGGCCAACAAACCAATCAAGACATTTGCTACTTGAATGCAATATGCTATAAGACACCTCCAAATGATCCACGATTTCCATACTTGTTTCACAAAAATACAATAGTCGACATGCACAACAAAAAAATGCTAGACTACTTACCAACAAAGCTTTAAGTTTTACAAGAGATTGATAAATAGGACACAATGATTGACAGCATTCAATTTCAACTTGAGAAATCATCATTGCCTAGCACAATTCTGCTCAAACAAGACATTTTGGTTGAATTGATTGCTGGCAACATTGATACACAAGATGGATTGGTGAATGGTGCAGATGGAATCTTCAAATTGCATACAACTGAACAAGAAGACATTGTTTGGATAGAATTCAATGATCCCACTATTGGAAAATTGTGTCCACAAAGAATGCAAAGTCTATAGACAAATTGTAATATGCCTTCTTGGACACCTATAACAGGAATGATTAGAAAAGTCAAGATAGCTACAAAAATATTTACTTGAGCACAATTTCCTTTGCAACTTGCATGCACACAAATTATTCATAGAGCACAAGGTCTCACAATGGACGCAATTACTTTTGACCATTGTAAGGTCTATCAACATGGTCTTGTGTACAATGCCTTATCACATGTAAGAAACACCTAGTCACTGTATCTAATGCATAAACTACAAGAACAAAACTTCAAAGTCTCAAAAAAAGTAAATGGAAAAATGCAACACCTTATGACCTCGGCGTAGTGGAAAGTAAAACATAGCCTTTTGTTTGTCTCTCCAAGTCATTTTACCATATGCTCTTTGAATACACATAGCTTTGCATTGCATGCACAAGAAATAACCCATGAGCATGATATGATCCAAGCAACTATCTTTTGCTTTCAAGAAACAAAACACAATGTGCTCAACCACATTGGCTTCCTTGACAAAACATCCAATTGCTATACTACAACAGTAATTCATGGCCTATTAACATGCTACAGGTAAACAATTCCAGTGCAAATCTCTCACAATTTTTTGACAAAATATCTAGAATCACTAACCATTGACCTATTCCATGTGCACATTACTCTACGCATCATAAATTTGTACTTGACACCAAACACACCCATTCATGATCTATTTAATTTAATACAAACTATTGTTACTGTTATCAAATCAGATTGCACCCGAACGCTTGATTAATTTAAACCTAGCAATCTGTTGAAACATGGAATGATTCTCAGGCCTGTGGGTTGCCTTATTTCGAGAATCAGTCTCCAGAGAGGGCTGGTTCCTTGATTAAAAACTCCTAAAACTAATTGATTTGGCCGGGAAAGAGAAAAAGAACTTGCTTGAACTGAATTCCTAACGCTATGAGAGGTGATTGCACCTAAATGATAATGACTTTGCAGTTATGACTCACAAAAATTTCTTAAAACTCAAATCCACACAACCAGATTTAATAATTTAATCACTTGAATAATTTAAACAAAGGCTTGTGATTTAATGCACTATTGAAGGAAAACAAGGTTTTCACAACAAAATGTATTAACTCATTAATAGGCACAATGTATAACCAGTGATTTCAAATTAAATTGCATACAGATATATGAAAAAGACAGAAAAATTTGAAGGTTTCAGAATTGAAACACAGTAATTCTTCGATCAAATTCTTCACAAAACGATGCTCGAAATCTAGAAAGCAAACTCTAAAGTCTTAAATTCAAAGGAATCTTCTGTAATTACGCACTTTTGACCTATAATAAAACACTGCTATATTAATCTGAAAACTGAGTTACAAAATTATCCTCTTTGCTGAAGGCAAAGGCAGAAAATAAGAACTAGCATAAAAAACAGTTAAGTTTTTCAATATATACAAAAACCTTTCCAAAAAGGCATGCAAAAAGAACTGAAAGTCATCAGAAGGTGAAAAGATGACAATTACAATGTGAAATCCGAGCACAAGTGAAAATCTCCTGAAAAAGTGGCCAAACTCAAGTAAAAATGAGTCCAAATAAGCTCAAATTCACTGCCAAGTCATAACCGATACATGCACTATCCCAACTGAACTGCAACTCCCTGAAAAGATGGCTCAAAACATGCACAACTGCCTTGTTTTTATCAACTTCGCCCATCAGAACTGAAACTGCACTTCTATTACATGCACATGATAAAAATATCCAACACCCTCAGTTAACCTTGCTTGAAATAATATCTTTAAGTCGTATTAAAATATTTATAATTTGCATGTTTAAAATAATTAATTTATTAAATGATCTATTGTATATCATTTAACAAATTAATTTTTCATTGAATAATGCAAATTGTGAATATTATAATATAACTTGAAGCTTGGTCGGCTACCATTCTTTAATACAAATATTAAACACATTATCTCCTCCATGATAATAGGCCGACCATATGATTTAAAATATCCGGCCACATCATTTCTTCAATAATACAAAGGCGACCACATTATTAAAATTATTCTTTTGACTTGGAAAATCGACCTAAAAGCATCAACCCTAAAAAACATAATCATCCACGCATTTGACATGAAGCTTCTGGAAGAAGCTGGCCGCCACTGGTAGGGTTTCAAGCTCGACTTCTGCCATTTACAGTCGATTTCCATGATCTTTTGACAAATTTTGGCGTAACAGGTAAGACAAAAGCCTTTCGCCACAAATTCGAGCTCTTTCTGGGCATTTTTCATGAGATTTTGCTAACTTATGGCGCGGCCATGATGATATTCTAACATTTTTTTCACCCGCCTCTGTTTTCTGTTAAAATCTGAAGTCGATGCTGGAAGAACACTCTGAAGAGAGCCAGTATAAAGATGAAATCTCAACAAAAAACGTGGTAAGCTTCATAGCTCTGTCATTGAATTTTAAACAAAAATCTTCAGCTAAGAATGAATATAAGCATCAGATCTCTCTGCTTTTGGCCGCGGCTTAAGCTTTAATATAGTGATTCCTTTGTAATTTCTGGACTTCGACCATGTATTTTGGCAAGTTTTCTGAAGATTTCTGACCACGGCTATGAGTTATTTTCGAATTCTTTTTGTTATTTAAAACCCTGAAGGCACTGAAAATAAAGCTCAACTTTTGGGTATGTGAAGTTACTTCACCAGGCCGCACTACACTCTGCACTCTCATTTTCTGAATAGTTGCCTTTATACCTATGACTGAAATAACTCCATATCTGTTCTGACAAGGCTTTGACCATGGTTCAAACAGGCCGCGGCCTCACAGCATCATGGGTACTGCTAATAATGCTCTGTTTTTGTATCTCTGTGTTTGAAACTTCAAATATTTATAAAGCAAGGAAAATGTATTCTTCAATTCGAAACTTCATCTGGGTATATGACTTTGTATAGACTGCCACTATGACAGTCTTAATAACTGTCCTCTTATGTGATTATCACTTGATGCCCTATGATTTTAATGAAAAGTCTTCTCATAAGGAAAACAAAACTCTTCAAGATCATGACTATTGACTGTCACCTGGGAACTTGTGTTGTTTGGAAAACACTACCCTATATGCCACGCTATTGTCTCTTTTGATTGTATCTTTTGCTGTGCATGCTCAGCCATACACAACATATGAGAGTCTATTACTTTTATTTCCTTCCTAGGGTTCCAAACATATATTGAGATTCACATTCCTATATCATAACCCTCAGTATCCTCTATGACTGCCCTGTTAACTATTTCAATGAAGCTTGGGAAACCTAACTTGACACGCAAATGTTCCATCAAAACTATAAAATGGCAGATAATCGTGTGAAAATGTGAAAACCCTTACACAACAGAAGTATTTCAAAAGGTCTGTAATGTAAATATGAACACTGTTTATTTGAGCTTTCTCAAAGATAGAACTTTTGAACATCGATACTGCCTGATATTGCATCATATTTCGTTAACATCCAATATAAATGTTGAACTGCACTCATGTTCTGTAAATAGCTTATTTCCTTTTGTTTTGAAATTCAAACTGGTAGAAAACAAGAACAGAGAAACTCTATGAATCTGGGACAACGTTGCCTGAGACTGTCAACATCTTTCTATATCTTGTATTAACTGAAAATGTAACTCATGGAGATGCTGTAACATATTTCTTTGTGATGGAAAACTGGTACCTTTGATGTGGCTGTTCATGTTGCTGTTTATGTTGCTGTTTATGACTGAGGCTGCATGAAACTTATTTCCTCTGTTACCTTAAAAATGACTCAATTGTAAATGCTTACCAAAACGTCAAAACAGCATTATTCTTGTCATTGTAATTGCTGAGCATGGAAATTATCTTCATAACGCTGAAATTAATCTGTTATCTTGAAACCCTTGTAGACAGTGCATGCACTTGGTGATGTAAGAATCAAAATAAAATGCTGAATGCTCTGTTAACTGCCATGATACTTTGCTGTTCCTTTGATTTTCTGGAAATTGTAACTGCTCAATCATTTCAAATATGCTGATTTAGACTGTTTTAATCATTTGATATTACTAAACTGTATTCCTTTCTTGCTCTGTAATTGAAAACCTGATATGCCGGGCTCAACCCTTGTGGGAGCCCGTTTTACTCCACATATCAGCTGAAATGAATTCGAATATGAAAAACCTGCTCCTGCACACTGAAACAAACATGTTAGCAAAATAAAAGAAGCTGAAAGCTTCCATTGTATTACGTTTTTCTGCTGATTTCTTGCAATTATCTGATGAATGCTCGGTTTAACGCAAATTACATTTCTGTCTGTAGCATAGGCGTAAGACAGAAAATAATTCACTATTGCTTAGAGTACAACTCTAACATTATTTCCTTAATGATTTGCAGGTATGCGGAGCGATGAAGCGAGGCTGCAACTGCTTGAAGGCTCGATGGCGAAAAGCACCAACGAAGCGATTCGCTGTAACAGGCAATAATGAATTGCTTTCTTTTTTACGCTCATGCTATTTACAGCAGTGTGGCCTGTGCTTAGATTTAGTATTCATTTTTTATTGTCAGAAACAATCTCAGTTACTCTCGCGGCTTGTGCGAGATTCAGCATTTTCACGAAATGAATAAAAGTGCAATTTTCTTTAATTTTCTGTTTTAAACATTTGCACAACAATCTTATGATACCTTTGTAAGATGACATCATTGATGATTCAACGAACACTTTATCAGCAAAATTTGGAAAAAATTCTGTACCTACAAAAGCTGAAACTTATTCAGCTCTACCTGTTGAGCGTAGAGTGAACAATAAGTAACAAATTGGCGACCTCTGCAGAGTGTTTGCCTGCTAAACATAAAAGAACAGTTCCCTAGCATATTCATTGGGCATGGAGTCCTTCTCTGCTCTTAATTTTCTGAAAATGTAACTCAGCACAAACAAAAACAGAAAGAAACTACTAAAATTCTGTTTATGACAGAATTTGAAAAACAGGTGCAGCAACTGCACTTATTGAAAACCAGAAAAACTGAAGTGAAATGTGCCAGCAGGCACTTATTGAAAATGTACTAAAATTGGAAATCTATCCTACTATGTACAGCTGAAAGCCTGAAGCTTAATAACACTGCTTCAAATGAATCCCGTTAACAGGGATTGGCAATACCTCACCATCCAACTTTGAGAGTTGGAAAGCATTGTGTTCCTTCTTTGCTGTTATAACATAAGGGCCATCCCACATGGTGTCAAACTTAGAATGTTTTCCAGGCCTGCTTTTCAACTCATCCCATTTGAAAACTAAGTCACCTTCATTGAAGATTCGTGCAACTGATTTTCTATCAAATGTCTTTTTCATCTGAGAGTGATGAATTTGAAGCCTTCTGAAAGCTTCGTTCCTGGTCTCGTCCAACTCTGTTAATTCAGCAAGCCTAACTTGCATTGGCTCTTCTTTAAGCAATTCCAATTCCTTTATGTAACTCAGAGTTGGGAACTCTATTGATATAGGCAATTTGGCCTCCTTACCATAAACCAAAACATATGGTGAAAAACTTGTCGACCGTTTTGGTGTAATTCTATCAGCCCAAAGGGCTAATTTAAGCTTTTCATGCCATAACCTCTGATTATCTACAATTGTTTTCCTGATGATCTTTATCAAATTTTTGTTTGTTGATTCAGCTTGTCCATTACCTTGAGGGTAATAGTTGGACGAAGTGTTCAAGTAAACATTATTTTTCACTGACCAATCTGAAACTCTTAAGCCAACAAAAGCTAAAGCATTATCTGAAATAATAGATTCAGGTGTACCAAACCTGGAAACAATGTCTTGATAAAAATTAAGGACTGAAGTTTCATTTGAATCTTTTAAAGCAACTGCTTCTGTCCATTTTGTGAAGTAATCTGTTGCTGTTAAGATCCACTTGTGACCTGCACTTGATGGTGGGTTAATAGGACCGATAAAGTCAAGTCCCCACTTTCCGAATGGCTGCTCAACCTGAATTGGACTCAGGGGCAGGGCTGCTAACTTCTGTTTTCCTGCAAAAAGTGAACATTTAGCACATTTTCTGACATAAATATGTGCATCCTTGAAAAGATTTGGCCAATAATAGCCTGCCCTCATAATCTTCAAAGCTGTAGTACGAGGTGCAAAGTGACCTCCAGCAGGTCCATCATGAAATTCCTCCAGAATTCCTTCAACTTGATCTGGGTAAATACATCTGAGGAATATTCCATTGAAATCTTTTTTATATAAAACGTTATTTATTACTGCATAAGGAATTGCCTGCAATCTATAATATCTTCGTTTAGATTTATCCATACCTTCTGGGCAATCTCTAGTATACAAGTAATGGATCATTTGATGGATCCAACTAGCTGAAACATCAGATACAGTAGATTCATCTTCATTTTTCAGAACTGCAACAACTTCTTTACTGCTATTTTCTTCATTTTCTGCAAGCTGTTCGCACAGTCCTTTACCTCGAACAAGCTTGGTAACTTTTATGCTGATGTCATACTCCATAACTTTGGTTATCCAGCCTGCTCGCTTGTCATTAATGTCTTTATTCAGCAGAAATTATTTGACTGTTGGGTGAGCTACCAGCAGATTTATCTTATTATTGGACAGCATATGTCTGAATTTCTTCAGACTTCTTACTACGACAAGTACATGTTTCTCAACGAAAGAATATCTTGTTTCATAGTCATGCAAAACTTGACTGAAAAAAGCTATGGGCTGTTCCATACCTTCATTATTTTGCTGACAGAGCATTGCGGAGATGGTATCCACTCCTCCGAATGCGTACAATATGAAATCCTTTTCAAAATCAGGATTTATAAGAGTAGGGGCTGCTGCAAGTGCCTCCTTAATCTGTTCAAAACTGCTCTTTCCTTCTTTTGACCAGCTGAATTGAATATTTTTCTTCAGCATGGCTGTCAATGGCTGTAACAAGGCTGCAACATTTGGAATGAACCTCCTTACAAAGTTAATTCTGCCCAGGAAACTCTGCAAACCCTTTTTGTGAGCGGGCAGTGGTAAAGCCAGTATGGCTGCAATACGTTCTGGGTCAATAGAAATGCCATCCTTTGAAACGATATAACCCAAAAGCTTACCTTCGTGTACAGCAAAAATACTCTTCTTCGGATTTAATGAAATTCCATACTCCCTACATCTCTCAAAAATCTGTCTAAGGTGACTGAAATGATCATCAGCACTACGTGAGAAAACAGTAACATCATCCAAGTAAACAAGAACGAATTTATTAATCAAACCTTGGAGAGCCATATCCATTGCTCTCTGAAAGGTGGCTCCGGCGTTTGACAGTCCAAACGGCATCTTTCTGTAAGCCATCGTACCCCACTTGGTGGTAAAAGCCGTCTTATACTGATCCTCCTCCTTCACCAAGATTTGGTTATAACCCGAATACCCATCCAGCAACGAAAACCTTTCTGATCCTGAAACAACCTGCAATATTTGTTCCATTGAAGGCAGTGGGTAGTGATCTTTGAGTGAAGCTCTATTTAGATCACGGAAATCAACGCACAACCTTATCTCCCCACTTTTCTTCCTGACAGGCACCAAATTTGACACCCATGAAGTGTGCTTGATTGGAAATATTATGCTACCTTCGATCAACTTATTTAATTCTGTTTTCATCAGTTGTTCTAACTTCGGGTTCAGAGGCCTCTGCTTCTGTCTCACCGGTTTTGCATTTGGCTCGAGCTCAATTGTGTGCTGAGCTAACTCGGGATTAAAACCCTTCAAATCTCCATATTGCCAAGCGAATACGTCGCTGAATTCTTGGCAAAGTAAGATGAATGCTTGCTGCTCCTCCTTTGTGCAGATCTTTCCAAGTTTAAGAAGCTTGTCCTTGAATATTTCTATCTGTTCATAATGTTCTTGTTTCACTGAAATACCAGATTTGTCTTTCCTAACCTGGTCATCAGTGTTGAAAATTGATTCAAGAGTCACCAACCCTTTTGGCAGTTTATTAGACTTTAACTGCATGATTTGATCACCATATTGCTGATCAAACTTACGCTGGTTTCCAGCAGAAAACTCAGCCTCCTCCATCAGAAAATGACATATTTGTTCATCACTATCAAAAATTTGCCAACTTATGTTATTATCAGGTACCGAAGGTCTAACAACTACCTTCACGTACTGTTGTACCTCCACATTGTGAATTTCAGCTGGGATATCATACTGTGACCCTAGAGCAGCAAGCTTATCAGCTTGCTTATTCTGCAGTCTGGGCACTGATTGCAGATTAAATGCATCAAACTCCTTAATTAGGCCCCAAACACGATGTTTGTATAATTTCAGCAAATCATTCTTTGTTAAGTTCAAATTTCTGACTTGATTTGCTATCAATTCTGAATCGCCAAACACCTGCAAGCACTTTATCTTCTTTTTTCTGGCCCATTCTAAGCCATGTATTAATGCTTCATATTCAGCAACATTGTTAGAACAGCTGAAAGCAAATCTAAACGCTGAATAATACCTGTTCCCTTCGGGTGAAATCAGAACAACACCTCCACCAGCACCAATTTTACTTCTAGAACCGTCAAAATAAAGTTTCCAAAGCTGTTCAAACTGCTGTACTTGATGTTTTTCCTCCTTAACCAGATTCGGAATAACTGCATCAGGTTCTCGAATCATATAAATGCCCAAACCTACTTCGTCTATGAGATTGAACGGATCAATCTCGTGATTCTCGGCTGCCCACTCATCTAGATTTATGTCTGGTATGCCTTCTATTGGTACAGTGGGGTCAAGAGTCACGGATTGCTCCTCCTGATCATGGAAAGCTAGGTTTGCGTTTATGGGGTTTGGAACATAAGGTTCAATATGGTCTTTAGCTAATGGTTCTGATTTAATGGTAACTCTAGTACCATATCTGGTTCTGAAAAACATGTGAGACCAGTCCAATGACAAATAACCACCTAACTTTGCAGTGAAATCTCTAGACAAACAGATGACAAAGTAAGGTGGGAGATCAATAACATAAATGTCCTGTGGTATTTGAAAATTTGGACATGCATGCAAAGTAAGGGGCAGATTTTTGATAACTCCTACAAACTTAATAGCTGTACCGTCTAATTGAACTACCCCTTTTGACAAAGGTTCATACTCAAGACCTAACTTGTCTACCAGCTGCTTGGGCATGATTGAGCTGCTTGCTCCACTGTCGATCATGCAGTTATGCACTATATTCTCACCAATTATTAAACTGACATAAAAAGGAAGTGGTTTTACCTCTTTAACTGGCTGTACTTGCTTTTGATCTGAACTGTTTACAAGAACACTTGGCTGTTCTGTATTCACTTTGTCAGAAATTGATATTTTAGCCAACGCTTCCTGCAAGCTTTCTTTTTGTCCAGGCAAACGTAATGCATCTATCATGGTGATGCCAACAGTTGTTTTTTTCATATGCTCAACGATGTTGAAAGAAGAACCACCAACCTTCGGCTGTACTTTTTGAACAGTAGCATCCACTTGAGTTGCTTGAGGCTGAAACCTAATTTTGGGTTGCTCCTTTGATGATTTAGCTTGCTGTCTCATCAAAATATGAACATTCTGATCTTTTGAAGGCTGAACTTGCCCCTGTTGGGCTATAAAATCTGGATTTTTCTGGTGAACAGCAGGCTGTTTGTCTTTTTCTGCTTGTTGTTTATCAGGGACAGCTTGCTGTCTAAGGTCAAATGCTCTCTTTTTGGCCCTCGTATTGGCTGCAATAGAAGTGGCTGACTGATTTTGACCTTGCACGTGATTAACTCCGCAAAACTCACTTCCTTGCCAGTTCATCATGGCAACGTCAAGGTCAGTTTGCTGTTTCTGTTCATTCTGTTGATCACTATCCTCCTTATTTGTTTGTTCAGGAGCAGCATAACTATTTTGCACCATGAGTGCTTGATTAATAACCCCGTTCATGCAAGTAGCCTGATTATGAGGCTGATTGCAGGGATAACACCAAACATAATCCTGCGCTAAATTATTCTGTATTGGTATCAGCTCTTTTGAAGAGCTAGCAGCAGCTGGGTTAAATGGCTGGTTAGGCCTAAAGTTAAAATTTCTCTTTTGTCCCTGGTAATCAGCTTGATAGGCAGGCCTATTTGCTTGAAAGGATGATTGATTAGGCCTGAAATTTTGACCTTGCTGATTTTTAAGACTTACTAAATTGTTACTCACAGTTTGAAGTAACTTGGCCATTTGTTGTTGGTCATTCATTAACTGCTGTTGGGTATCTTTTAGACCTTGCAAATCAGAATTTGCTGGAACAACATTATTTTGTACTGCTGCTTGGAAACCTAAGGTTGGAACAGCAGGTATAGCAGCTATTGGAGGTACATGGATGGGCATGTATGGCTGTACTTCAGGGAAAATTGGCATAGGAGGTCTTGGGGCAAGTTTACCAGCTTGTATGAGGCAATTTTCAGCTCTAATGGCAATGTCATATGCTGCTGGTAAGGTTAACCCACCCATTGACTGTATCATTAAGGCAATATCATTGTGCAATGATCTAAGAAAATACAGAAAAGCATGATCAGGAGTAGGCCTTACCGTGGCTGGAATTCGATCCCATGTCCTTTGGAATCTGAAATTAAAGTCCATCATTTGTTCTTGTGGCGCTCTCTTAATAGTCGTCATTTGTTCAACTAGAGATAAATGATCGGACTTGTCTGAAAATTGTTTCGTCAGCTTGTCTCCTAAGTCATCCCATGTTGGGACGCTACGAACTGGTAAGCCACGAAACCATTGAGATGCTTTACCTTTAAATGATGCTGCTAACAATCTTAAAGCCACGTTCTCTTGAGTCACATGGTGAACTCCACATAATGAGGCTACGTCTCTAATGTGCTCAACTGGCGTAGTCTGATCCTCACCACTGAAGAAGGGCAAACTTTTCAGTGCTGCTACTGGTATATCATCATGCAAAGCTAAGTCTAACGGGCTGCCCCCGTCAAACGGAACAAAAGCATGTGCTCTAGCTGCCATTGGAACTGCTGCTTGAATAATCGGTACAGGCTGAACCGGTACTCTGTAACTTGGTGAAGCTGAGAAAGAACTTGGCTGTCTTGTTAACGATCTGCCTCTTCTTTTCGATGTATAAACGATTGGTTCTGCCCTTCGAATCGGAGAAACTGATCGTTTTCTTGTAGATTTACCAGATGTTCTTTTAGCTGTCCTCCCTATTCTCTTTGGCGAAGACAGCTGCAGATACTCAAAGGAAGAAGAACTTCGTGTCTGAATTTTTCTCATAAGCTGTGCACACTTTGATCTGCTAAAAGCTGAGAAACGGAGTCGCCAGGTATATAAAAATAATCCTCTGAAAGGCTGGAATAAACTGCAGTATATACCAAACAGCAGCTTGAACTATAAAACTTTGCTCTGAAAAGTGATTCAGAGTCCCACCGGGCGTGCCAAAAACTGTTATCAAATCAGATTGCACCCGAACACTTGATTAATTAAACCTAGCAATCTGTTGAAACATGGAATGATTCTCAGGCCTGTGGGTTGCCTAATTTCGAGAATCAATCTCCAGAGAGGGCTGGTTCCCTGACTAAAAACTCCTAAAACTAATTGACTTGGCTGGGAAAGAGAAAAAGAAACTTGCTCGAACTGAAGAACTAAAGCTATGAGAGGTGATTGCACCTAAATGATAATGACTTGCAATTATGACTCACAAAAAATTTCTTAAAACTCAAATCCACACAACCAGATTCAATAATTTAATCACTTGAACAATTTAAACAAAGGCTTGTGATTTAATGCACTATTGAAGGAAAACAAGGTTTTCACAACAAAACGTATTAACTCATTAATAAGCACAATGTATAACCAGTGATTACAAACTAAATTGCATACAGATATGTGAAAAAGACAGATAAAACTAAAGGTTTCAGAACCGAAACACAGCAATTCTTCGATCAAATTCTTCACAAAACGATGCTCGAAATCTAGAAGGCAAACTCTAAAGTCCTGAATTCAAAGGAATCTTCTGCAATTACGCACTTTTAACCTGTAATAAAACACTGCTATATTAATCTGAAAGCTGAGTTACAAGATTCTCTTCTTTGCTGAAGGCAAAGGCAGAAAATAAGAACTAACTTGAAAAACAGTTAAGCTTTTCAATATATACAAAAACCTTTCCAAAAAGGCATGCAAAAAGAACTGAAAGTCATCAGAAGGTGAAAAGATGACAATTACAATGTGAAATCCGAGCACAAGTGAAAATCTCCTGAAAAAGTGGCCAAACTCAAGTAAAAATGAGTCCAAATAAGCTCAAATTCACTGCCAAGTCATAACCGATACATGCACTATCCCAACTGAACTGCAACTCCCTGAAAAGATGGCTCAAAACATGCACAACTGCCTTGTTTTTATCAACTTCGCCCATCAGAACTGAAACTGCACTTCTATTACATGCACATGATAAAAATATCCAACACCCTCAGTTAACCTTGCTTGAAATAATATCTTTAAGTCGTATTAAAATATTTATAATTTGCATGTTTAAAATAATTAATTTATTAAATGATCTATTGTATATCATTTAACAAATTAATTTTCCATTGAATAATGCAAATTGTGAACATTATAATATGACTTGAAGCTTGGTCGGCTACCATTCTTTAATGCAAATATTAAATACATTATTTCCTCCATGATAATAGGCCGACCATATGATTTAAAATATTCGGCCACATCATTTCTTCCATAATACAAAGGCGACCACATTATTAAAATTATTCTTTTGACTTGGAAAATCGACCTAAAAGCATCAACCCTAAAAAACATAATCATCCACGCATTTGACATGAAGCTTCTGGAAGAAGCTGGCCGCCACTGGTAGGGTTTCAAGCTCGACTTCTGCCATTTACAGTCGATTTCCATGATTTTTTGACAAATTTTGGCGTAACAGGTAAGACAAAAGCCTTTCGCCACTGGTTCGAGCTCTTTCTGGGCATTTTTCATGAGATTTTGTTAACTTATGGCGCGGATTTGACAGTATTCTGATATTTTGTCATTTGCTTCTGTCCATTTTGCTAAAATCTCTTTCCATTGAGGTCGATGCTGGAAGAATGATCTCTGTCATTGAATTTTAAACAAAAATCTTCAGCTAAGAATGAATATAAGCATCAGATCTCTCTGCTTTTGGCTGCGGCTTAAGCTTTAATATAGTGATTCCTTAGTAATTTCTGGACTTCGACCATGTATTTTGGCAAGTTTTCTGAAGATTTCTGACCACGGCCATGAGTCATTTTCGAATTCTTTTTGTTATTTTAAAACCCTGAAGGCACTGAAAATAAAGCTCAGCTTTTGGGTGTGTGAAATGACTTTACCAGGCCGCACTACCCTCTGCACTCTCATTTTCTGAATAGTTGCCTTGTTTTTATCAACTGAAATAACTCCATATCAGTTCTGACAAGGCTTTGACCATGGTTCAAAACAGGCCGCGGCCTCACAGCATCATGGATACTGCCAATAACAATCTGTTCTCTGTATTTCTGTGTTTGGAACTTCAAAAATTTATAAAGCAAGGAAAATGTATCCTTCAGCTCGAAACTTCAACTGGGTGTATTTGAAAACTCCTCTTCAAGAAATGGTTTGATTTCTCTGGATTTTTTAGTAAAAGACATGCTACTATGCTGGGTATTCCTAATTTATTGCATTGCATATCATACCCTTACAGCCGTCTTTCCTCACAAGGCATTCATAACGTTTCTACTATGGGTATTCTGTTTTATACTTGCTGTTTTCATTTAAAAAATAAAACAAAATGTCCCTTGCATACCCAGACATTCTTATTGTGTGTGTTTGACCTGAGGAATGAGTACCAGATAGCGTTGCAGAATGTTTGTTTGTAGAAAGACATCATGCTAGAAGCCATTTCAATTGTGGAAGGCTAAATAACTGTCTGCATTTGTGAATGAACATTTTACAAAATATGTCATCTAATGAACTTCAAAACCAGAAGACACAGGAAGTTTGAATTGTGCATCAATATGTTTGTACTGTTCCTCAGATAGCTGCTCTGGTTCACCCTTAATTGTATTTATCACCTCTTGTTGCTTAGAGAACAGCCTTTTGAGATGAGCAAGGTGTGTTTCAAACTCATCTATATGTCTAGCCATCTGGGAATTTGTCTTTCCACACATAATCCACGTATTTCAGCTTTTTCTGTCTACATTAGAAACCATTTGTACCAGATCAAGCATGCCTTTGCCAGAGCTTAGTTCATGCTGCTGCTTCCTGTGTGTTAATTCGGGCTACCATTGAATAAATTTGAGTTTGAACACTGATTTAAGCGCGCTGTCCTCTAATGTATTTCCTGTAGCATTCACATTATCCCTACTATTAGAATGTTCTTGTCTCTCTATGACTACTCCATGAACTGTTTTCCATAGTGCAGTACATTGTTTTCATTCTTTGAAGCCTTCTCAAACCCCATCTAATAAGAAAAAATACAACCTTGTATTCTTTAGGCCATGACTGTTATGGCATCTTGTTCTGTCATGTACCAGATCTTGCAACAGCTACTAGCTACTCCTCCTTCTGATTTTGGATGCTTTATGACTCATTTGGGAATGTGACTTTGTGTAGACTGCCACTATGACAGTCTTAATAACTGTCCCCTTATGACATCTAAATCATTTTGCAAAAATCTTCAAAAGAAAACCCTACTTAGGGACTGCCATATGCATCGGTACAGGCTGCCTTATAGAAGTCTTCATGAGATGGGCTGACTTCAAAACTGCTACTCTACAAAGTCTTCACAGTCCGTCTCAACTGGAGTAGACTGTGTTTTGAAGTTTTCTTCGCTAGACCTTGTGACCACTCAACTCCTTGTAGAATAAAGACCGAAAATTGCTACGCTTCTTCCTGATAACTTTTTCTCCTATGTGATTATCACTTGATGCCCTATGATTTTAATGAAAAGTCTTTGATAAGGAAAACAAAACTCTTCAAGATCATGACTATTGACTGTCACCTGGGAACTTGTGTTGTTTGGAAAACACTACCCTATATGCCACGCTATTGTCTCTTTTGATTGTATCTTTTGCTGTGCATGCTCAGCCATACACAACATATGAGAGTCTATTACTTTTATTTCCTTCCTAGGGTTCCAAACATATATTGAGATTCACATTCCTATATCATAACCCTCAGTATCCTCTATGACTGCCCTGTTAACTATTTCAATGAAGCTTGGGAAACCTAACTTGACACGCAAATGTTCCATCAAAACTATAAAATGGCAGATAATCGTGTGAAAATGTGAAAACCCTTACACAACAGAAGTATTTCAAAAGGTCTGTAATGTAAATATGAACACTGTTTATTTGAGCTTTCTCAAAGATAGAACTTTTGAACATCGATACTGCCTGATATTGCATCATATTTCGTTAACATCCAATATAAATGTTGAACTGCACTCATGTTCTGTAAATAGCTTATTTCCTTTTGTTTTGAAATTCAAACTGGTAGAAAACAAGAACAGAGAAACTCTATGAATCTGGGACAACGTTGCCTGAGACTGTCAACATCTTTCTATATCTTGTATTAACTGAAAATGTAACTCATGGAGATGCTGTAACATATTTCTTTGTGATGGAAAACTGGTACCTTTGATGTGGCTGTTCATGTTGCTGTTTATGTTGCTGTTTATGACTGAGGCTGCATGAAACTTATTTCCTCTGTTACCTTAAAAATGACTCAATTGTAAATGCTTACCAAAACGTCAAAACAGCATTATTCTTGTCATTGTAATTGCTGAGCATGGAAATTATCTTCATAACGCTGAAATTAATCTGTTATCTTGAAACCCTTGTAGACAGTGCATGCACTTGGTGATGTAAGAATCAAAATAAAATGCTGAATGCTCTGTTAACTGCCATGATACTTTGTTGTTCCTTTGATTTTCTGGAAATTGTAACTGCTCAATCATTTCAAATATGCTGATTTAGACTGTTTTAATCATTTGATATTACTAAACTGTATTCCTTTCTTGCTCTGTAATTGAAAACCTGATATGCCGGGCTCAACCCTTGTGGGAGCCCGTTTTACTCCACATATCAGCTAAAATGAATTCGAATATGAAAAACCTGCTCCTGCACACCGAAACAAACATGTTAGCAAAATAAAAGAAGCTGAAAGCTTCCATTGTATTACGTTCTTCTGCTGATTTCTTGCAATTATCTGATGAATGCTCGGTTTAACGCAAATTACATTTCTGTCTGTAGCATAGGCGTAAGACAGAAAATAATTCACTATTGCTTAGAGTACAACTCTAACATTATTTCCTTAATGATTTGCAGGTATGCGGAGCGATGAAGCGAGGCTGCAACTGCTTGAAGGCTCGATGACGAAAAGCACCAACGAAGCGATTCGCCGTAACAAGCAATAATGAATTGCTTTCTTTTTTACGCTTATGCTATTTACAGCAGTGTGGCCTGTGCTTAGATTTAGTATTCATTTTTTTGTTTGTCAGAAACAATCTCAGTTACTCTCGCGGCTTGTGCGAGATTCAGCATTTTCACGAAATGAATAAAAATGCAATTTTCTTTAATTTTCTGTTTTAAACATTTGCACAACAATCTTATGATACCTTTGTAAGATGACATCATTGATGATTCAACGAACACTTAATCAGCAAAATTTGGAAAATTCTGTACCTACAAAAGCTAAAACTTATTCAAATTTCAATTGCTGATGAGAGGAAAAAATAAGTAATAGCTAACATGCCTAAGGTCCTGGGAAGGCTCTGAGATGCAAAAAAATGCCAAAAATGGTGCAAAATAAGGTTCAGTTTGGAAAAATTGGTGAAAATGATGAAAAACCCTAGCTTGATGGTTCAATTAGGGCAAAAAACCTTAATCTGCAAGCATAAATAGGTGAGGAAGGGTCACTTTCAATTCATTTGTGCATTCACACCTTCAGGATTTCTTTTATTTTGAGCTCTTTATTTTATTTTTTTTAATATACGAAATGGTGTAATGAGTGCTCCCATGACACATTTCCGACTGGGTTCAAGAGTACTAGAGGCTTCCAAGTGCAGGACCACCAGTATGTGATTCAAAACTTGATTTGAAATTTGAATTTTTGGTGCATTTAATGCATTTTAAAACTTAAACTTTGGCTGCGTCGCTCTAGAGCAATGCTGTTTTGAGAATCAGCAACGCTAATTTGAATTTTGGTGATGCACATGTGAATTGCAAATGTAATCTCAAGAATTTACAATTAGGATTTCTCGTGATTCTAAATTACATGCATATGTGTTTATTCATGCTCTTTGATTTGAAAATTAGGGTTAGGGTTTTCCAAAGTCTAAATAGCGAGGCATGTGTTTCTGGTGACACAACTTATGATTTGCACTTTAAATGCCTCAAGCGTCGTAGTTTGAAATTTAAATTATAGCAACGCTATCATAAATAGTGACACTATTATTGTCATTTTGGGGATGAAAATTTCAAACTTAACCAATTTTTTTCAATTTTTGATGTCGTGTGCTTCATGGGTGCATGAGATTATCCCACTTTTGATGTCTCGCGAGCATCGACCCACAGTTTTGTCCAAAATTGATGATTTATTTGAGTTGCAACATGAGCACTTAGGGGAGATTGGCTTGTGGTACGTTGCGTACATGCCCATCATTTGGACACACTTGGATATGATGACAACATTGTGCGAGTGATGACAGAACGAGACCTCATCATTCCACCTTCCTACGAGCGAGGCAACAGTGATGCTGGAGGATGTATGGTAGATATTATGTTTGTAGATACATGGTGAGTGTGTGATATATGATTGATGTTGGCTACGATGCATGCCATGAGGTGATGGACCTAGAGG
The DNA here is from genome assembly GCA_007258455.2 of Sequoia sempervirens. NCBI lineage: Eukaryota > Viridiplantae > Streptophyta > Pinopsida > Cupressales > Cupressaceae > Sequoia > Sequoia sempervirens. The sequence goes on along the minus strand of VDFB02091788.1, from coordinate 5,494 downwards.
ACATCATTCTAGTCACTTCTTAGATTGACCTTGAGATGTACATAGGCCAAGTGCCCACTTTTAGATTGATTATTATCACGATTATCTCAAGTTTGGTTGCTTCAGATCGATGAAGCAGAGGATTCAGTCCAGGATGGGGCCTGGCTTGGCACATGATGTTGTCCAGGAGGACTCAGTATTCATGAGGGCCAGTGATTATGGCATCCTTATATCATGATATGCATGATTTTGTATACTGTGATGGTGAGGTGATAAACACAGGGGTCACCTTGCTACACATTTGGGCCTAGGAGCACATCGTTGTGTTACAACCGATTGTTCAAATGGCAGATGTAGAGTCAGATGATCTTGTTGTTTGGAGGTATAGGGGTGCCATCACACTACAACACACAAGGTAGCTCGAGATTCCATATTGGCATAGGGTCATTGATGATATGACAGTTCTTAGATTGCGACCCTGGCTTCAAATGCTAGCATGGTATGATGATGTGCAACAACTTCTTCACTAGACAGACCCGATACATGCAGGGTCGAGAGCATACCATCATTGAGAGATATTTTCTAGATAGGGTGGTGAGATAGTTTGGTGACAAACATGATAGGCCAAATGATGCATACATTACCATCTTCACTAGGTCAACACGAGAATCACCAACGTGGGGACCTACTATCCCAACCCACGAGGTTGTCAAGGGCTTTCATTAGTTGTTTGCTTGACCATGGGAATATGACAAGGGATAGGAAGATGCTTAGACAATGCCTGCTTATGATGCATGGTTCACACCCCCTCACCGATTGATAGATCTAGTAGGTACGCCTCCACGAGGGAGACCAAGAGGGAGGGGTGTAGGCAGAGGCAAAGGTCGGGGCAGAGGACAGGATGGACAGGATCAATAGGATGGATAGGTCCCAGGAGCACCACCAGGGCATCAACAACCTTTGATTTAGTAGTAGCCAGCATAGCCACCACCATCGGGGCCAGATCCCCATGATGCTCAAATTCAGCAACTGAAGCAACACATGCAAGTTATTACGGGCGAGAGTGATTAGTCATGTCAGCAGATTTTGGTGATTATTGCTGAGAGAGATTAGGCTCGGTAGCAGGTACATGATGTCACGACAGAGATAGACCATGAGCAACATCTTAGACAAACCATCGAGGTGTAGTTGACACAGGATGTTGGGCAGCGCCAGCAACTAGAGACCATGACAGCTATAGCCCAGGGACAGACAGTGTCTACCAGATTGTACAAAGAGGTCATGACTGAGGCGACCTACTATCGCATGCACTACCATCGAGATGTCCTTGCGACGCTTAGACAACTAGATTACTCACATAGGAGAGGGGCACATCCCAGGTCTGAGGATTAGCCAGAGAGACAGCCTGGTGAGGGGAGCAACCATCAAGGCTAGCTCGCTTGTATAGAGACACTTTTTTATTATTGCCCAATTTTACATAGATATACATTCATGGAATCCTTTTTGATAGCCTCGTGGATATTGTATTTTTGATCAATATACATACACTAATTCAGATATTCTATTATGGCACTCACCATTTTTTGATATATATATATATGATATGATACAGATTTATGATGTGATGTGTTCTTTTATTTCATGCTTATGCGATATGTGATGATAATAATTTAATATGTGATGCAATGCAGTGCAATGGATGGATACACTTCTTTTTCAGTATCGTTTCATGATATGTTATGGGATGGATGATATGATATCTAGATGTTATGCTTATGCAAATGATATGGATGCATTTTTTTGTATATTTTCTTATGCATTGTATGAGATGATGATGTATGCATATGGATGTATGGATGGATAATGTAGATGTTCATGCCTATGATATGATAATGTGATGTATGTGACAATTTAAGATGTTTAGAATAACAAATCTATATTATTCATTGCAACTTAAATGATAATGATGATGATGCAGGATGTATGTTGTGATATGCTATGAGATGTATGTAATGCTAATGATTTGTGGATGTAGGATGGATGCATTGATGATTTTTTTGTTGACTGTCATGATACCAGGTTAGCGTGGAGAGAATATAGAAGAAACAAGATGATTGACCATTGATTTTGATGATTGATTCAAAAGGTCCATCAAGTCTATGATCCACCGATACTTTATTAGAGATGGTGATGATAAATGCATGATGATGACAATGATGATATTTTTGGATTGGTATTTTCCATCACTCCTTATTGTTTGATATAACACATAGACATGATGCATCTAGGTATTGATAACCAGGATGGCGTTGTATCTAGTGTGATGGAATTTGACTCTACAAACATATAGGATAGTTCTTGTTCACACCTTGACATACAAAAACCTCATTGGAATGTAAGTAGGAAGCTTAGAATATGTCGGACCAAAGCATACACAATAGTCAACAATGTACTCCAAACAACTTTCCTACACACAACTAAGCTAGAATGCGCCAATATTATTTTACAAGAATACCCACAAGCATAGTAAATGAAATATAATGATTGATGCCCCATTCCTTTCTCTCTAAATCATTTTGATAGACCTCATTGAGAGGTCCTTGGAATGGGTCAATAAGATAAATCATAAGAAAAGATCAAAGATAAGCAGTCGGTGTTATCTATATCTCTTGCCATTTTAATTTAGCTCAGGCGATGTCTGATACTGATGCCCATCACAAGAAGGATACATCCTCTAGGACATGTTGATCAAATGGTTTGATGTAGGATGATGATGAGCTTTATAATAAGCCATTGATACAAACTCCAATGACGTATTTACCTATGATTTTAGACTTTAGATTTTGACGATTAGGTTTTCACTTTACGACTTGCTATACCTACTTTGTATTTGTTTTACCAAAGGTTGAAGATGGTGATCGATTTATTATGGATGAAGGTTTATTGCAGGTGAAAGTGAGATGAGTTGGATGATTTTGGATTTTCTGGAATATTTCAATGTTTTTGGTATTTTTGAGAAAAAAATTGAGGTTGTTTTTTATCTTTTTGAAATTTTATGTGGATGTTTTGGTTTTCAATTATTTGAGGTTGTTTAGGGCTTTTGAATGTTTTCTAATGTTTTTGTTTTTTTAGTTATCTGAATGTTTAGGGTTTTTTTGAGATTTTACAAATGTTTAAGGCTTTTATGTTTTAAGGTTTTTTGATATTTGAATGTTTAGGGATTTTTTGATATTTGAATGTTTTGGATTTTCTAAGAGTCTTGACCAAGAACCTAACCTAAAATACCTATCCTAGGGACCTCGGGGGCTAATCGAAGATTAGCCTTGCCTACGTTATACATGCACAGATCACATAGTTCGACTAACTCGACTTATTTAAAGATGAAGATGAATAGTTGATGGAATGCCAGTTTATTATGACAGACTCCTAAAGGCCGACCTAGGGTGTCTTTGGGGCACATCAATGATGGACTTTCCTACGTTCAAGCTCAGAGACCCATAGTTCGACAAGGTATTGTTTTTTGGATTTTTGATGTTCGACCTTTTTAGGGATTTTTAATGTGTTTTCTAGATGTTTTGGATATTGACTTTACAATTTTTTGAATGTTTTTGGACTTTTAGCTGTACAATATTTTGCAAATGTTTTTGGATTTTCTGATGAACATTTTACGAGTGTTTTTGGTGTTTTCGATTTGTGATTTCCAATAACCTTAGGATATACAAGAACCCAATCCGATCCATAATGAATTTCCGCCAGTGTGAAATGATAGACTACCTTGATATAGGCAAGACAAATTGACCTTCGGATTATGCCAAGTAGTACTAAGGGGATATGATACTTCACAATATCAAGCTACGGTGCGGACATGGATTGGGGATGGATGGAAGAGGATGAAGGATGTGATTCGATGGATGGAATGATAGGATAAAAAGCCCAGATAGATGGAGGTACTTTATTTACACAAGGTGCCTATTTGTCAGGTTTTCACCAAGGCACTTGCCCAAAGCGCCACCAAAGTGGTTTTCACTAGAGGATGATTTTTTATGATTTCAATCCCTTTTCTCATTTTTTGGATTTTGATCATTTTTTTTTTGTATTTTCAGATTTATACCCTTTCAGACTAGTCATAAAACTTTTAAAGATGCAAGCAGTTAGTTGGTTCCTACAAGGGTTCACCTTCAAGTGTTGACAATTGGTATTCTCATGATCCATAGCTTGTTGTGATGACAAAGGGACCCAACTAGTTAGGCTCAAAATTTCCTTCACCGTCTTGATCTGGAAGGTTCTTCTAATTTTGCTTTAGGACAAGATCTCCTACCTGAAAAGACTGACATTTGATCTTGTTGTAGCTTTGTTTCAGTCGGTTTTGATATACTTGCAAGTGATTAAGGGTGTCAAGACAACACTCATCCAAGAATTCTAACTCATTTGCCTGAGATACTTTGTACTCTTCATTGATGATTAGGTTCTATAGTGACACTCGCAATGATGGGAGCTCAACCTTAATAGGCAAAATGGTTTTTGATCCATAGACCAAGGAGAAAGGGGTTGCACCTATTGGCGTTTGGATACTAGTTTGATAGGCCCAGAGAGTGGGATTTAGTGTAGGTTCCAGTCATGGACAACTTCATTGACTATTTTCTTTAAGATTTCCAGAATGGTTTTGTTTGTAGCCTCAAATTGATTGTTGCCTTGGGGGTAATATGGGGTAGAGAATCAGTGTTGGATGTTAAATCGTTGGCATAGCTCTTTTGCATCCTGATTCTTGAAGGGTGTTTCGTTGTTTGAGATAAGGGTTTGTGAAACACCGTAATGGAAAATTAGGTAATTCAAGATAAACTTGGAAATTTTCTTTCCCATTATATAGGTCATAGGAATGGATTCAACCCACTTGGTAAAGTACTTAGTGGTTGTTATGATAAAATTGTAGCCATTAGATGAGGTTGGAGTGATCTTTCCTATGAGGTCAAGCCCCCATTGCAAGAAAGGCCAAGGTGTGACCATTGGTTGCAATTCCTGAGCTGGTGCATGAATTAGATCTCCATTTTGTTGAAATTGGACACATTTCTGCACATATTGATGGGTTTCTCTTTCCATGATTGGCCAGTAGTACCCCGTCCTCAATAGTTTCTTAGTCACCATAGTAGTGTCCCCTTGATGCTTCAGTGGTAAAGGGTATCACCTAGGATCATGAATCGGGATGCCTTCTTGATAAAGGTCTTTTTAAGGTTGGAGGTGATATCAGATGGCAGGGTTCCTCTACTTAGGTAGGTAAAGATGTCATGGTACCACGGGGATCCAAGACCAACAATGACATAGACGAACTCTAATTTCATAATTTTGAAAGTTGGTATGAGAAGTTATTCTACTAAGAATTCACATTGTAGGACGTTGTTCAACATGTCTAACAGTGACCCAATTGTTGCCATGGCATTTGTTGTTTGATTGTTCATGTGAGGAATCTGCTCAAAAGTTATATCTATGAAAAGGTCCTTGAGACTATCTACCATCTTCT
>VDFB02091786.1:0-95313 GCA_007258455.2 Sequoia sempervirens | reverse complement strand
AAATCCGAACATTAGTTTATTTAACTGCTTGAAATGCTTTTAGTGTTTATTTGTTCTTTCTCGATGTTGTGAGAATAGAGTAAATGTTTTGAAGTCTTTCATATAGGGGTTTGTTTATTGTTTTGGGTTGTCATTTTGATAGTCAACTGTAATGTCCCCATTTTGGCCCTACACTCTTCAATAGGATTTAGCCTATTTCTGGAAATCCATAGGATAAGCTGAGGTGGAAAATTAGGGTTTCCTCTTTCAGATATTGCTCAGTTGGCGTTCAGAGGATGTTGTGCAGACTTACTATTTATAGCAGTTGCTATTTTTAGCAAGTCTATCTTTTGGCAGTATCTGTCTAGCAGCAATTCAATCCTTTGCAAGTTAGTGTTCAGTTTGGCTATCTATTGTTTTGATGTGAACTTACTATTTATAGCAGTTGGCTATTTTTAGTAAGTCTAAATTTGGCAGTAGCATCATCAGTAGCTCAACTCAAGTCATCTTGCTATCCATCAGTTTCAATATTGGCATTGGTTTTGGTTATCTCCATGGACTCAGTTTTTATACTTAGTCAAATTTCATGTTTCTCAGTTGTACCCCACGCCTAGGAGTAATAACTTCATGTTGTTTTTAAAGAGGGGCCATTAAGGGGGTCAATTGTGCATTTAATAATTTATTAAATGCTTATTTGTTGCAAAGTGAAAAGGAGGTTGAGTAATATTATATTATTTTAAAAAGTAAAATGCAAAAAGGTGGCATCCCTTTCGGAAGTTGAAGTGATTCAACTTCTTGGAATTTGAAGAGTTCTTGTTGCTTCATTTTCCAATTGAAATTTATATATTGCTACTGTTTAAAGAGTTGATTATGCATATTTTTGAAGAGCAAAGTTACACTGCTAGAATGAATCCAGAATCCGGCTAAGGGAAAGCTTAGCAAATTTATTCCATTCTTTAGGCTTGCAACTATGGTTCCCTAGGTGGTGGATTGAGAGTGTGCTTCATCCAGAAGTACATATTGAGCATTATTGTGGAGTTTTGGTGAGATATTTCTAGTTTTTATGTTGTTGGTTTATCATGGTTGAAAGTGATTTTTGTAAACATCTTTTAGTATGAATTTTATTTGGTTCTGGGTATTTGATCATTGCATTTCTATAATAGAGGCGACCATATTTGGAGGTTATCAAAATTTAATTCCAAGTTTTAGATTTTATTAAGCAAAATCGCCCTTGCAAGGAGGTCGTACCTTTTTGGAGAGCATTGGGATTCGTGCATAAATTAATGGTTGAGTTTAGATGTTGTTTTATCATTGTGAATTGGGCGCCAACCTTCTCAAGAGCTTTTGCAAGCTATATTTCATCTTCTGGAGGTATTGTGAAGGAGTTGTGATTATTTTTATGTGTTTTCAGTTTGATGATAATCATTTCTAGATTGCTGATTTTTATATCAGTTTGCTTCAATATTCTGATTTTGGTTTTAAGCTTCATTAATTGAGAGGATATCAAGTGGAAAAATCTTCTATTTCATTGTGCTTTGTAAAGATTGTAATAACACTTGAAAATTGCAGTTGTTTAACATTGTAAGACTGTAAACAGTAGTACTGTTCCAGTCATTTAATTAGCTGCAAAATCTTATGATTAATCTCTCATATATGTAACCCCTGGATGGTTTACCGCCAATGTGGATAAAGAACATTCTAGAAGCTTATCTCTCTTATTTGCAGCTATTTCTATTCATTGTAAAGCTGATTAGTAGTACTAACAGCTATTTATTTTATTTGCTGCAATTAGTTTAAATTTCATACTCCCACGATTGAGTGGTTGAGTTTAAACAATCATCTTTCTTTAATTGTAAGTTTCCCCCCCACTAAATAAGTGGTTGTGTGGACTGTATTCCCCCCACGTTAATAAGTGGAAGTGAGGATTTAAATGGCTGGCTTGCCGCCTTTAATAATGTAATAATCTCACCCACTGAATAAGTGGAGTATCCCCACTGCTTGTGGATGCCTGCATTAGCAGATGAATTGTAATTTCAGTTCAGTTTACTCCTAATGATCCTCTGACCATATTCTATCACCTCGCCCACATTAGGATCTTGGTGAACATTCTTGGTTAGAGTTACTTCCATGCCGATTTACTTTTGGAGCTAAATCTAATAAGTGACTTGTTGCTAGTTTGTGTGTTAAATTTTGAGAAAAAAATTAAGGGGAATATTTCATCAACCTTTGGATTCTTTGGGTACTGCGTCAAATCTTATCCAACTTTAATCCAGTTATTGAGAACGAGATGTGAGGACTCGAGGTCCTGTATAGGATTCATTCTCCTTAGGTCGCACTTGTGTACCCTTGAGTGTGGATTTACTCCACGAGCTGTCTTAGAGGAGTGGCTTGCAATGGGGGCTGACACACAAAGTGGTGTCAGGGAAACTCTTTACAAATTGGTTAATTCAGTGATAACATAATAAAATTTTAGAAGCTTAGGTTGCATCAAACATTAAACAAGATTAATTATGCCTCGCTCATGGACCCAAGGGCTTGTCTAGACTTGGGATGAGACGAGAAGGCTTGGAATGGCAAGGTCATCTATCTTGTCTTCATGAGAGGTATTTGATTTCACATGAGTGAGCATGGGTGCCGGGATTTCAGTAGAGGCCACCAAGATAACCCATGGTGGGGGTCGGAGCCTAGGAAGATTCCCAAAGGATAACCCTTGACGAGCTATGCGATGAAACTCTTTCTAAGTCAACAGTTTGTATGTGGTTTTGTGAGTTTGGCCTTGTGACATTCTCGATCTATTTTATGTCTAGAAGCAATGTGACTTATGTCAGTGGTGTGAGAGTCGTACTAGAGTTGTTCGTATGACCGTTCAGTTCATGTGATGTGGTACTTGTATTTATTTCATATCAGTTTTGTGTAGCCTATGTCTAGAGGTAGAAGGTATTGCCTAGGAATCCTTGTTACTATCTCCTAGCACGAGGGGTGAGCCTTCGGGTATCACATGGTTGGGTGGAACGTGCACCATAATCCATTGGGTTGGCTTTTGTTCGTATGGACAAGACTTCTAGTTGGAGAGCTCATGGGATTCAGTTCTTCATACTTTATTCTTTTAGTTACTATTGTAATTTTATACCCCTCCTTGTATCGAGGTGGAAGTTGTAATTGTAATCCTTATATTTTGGAAGTATCTCATTCGGGGAATGAGTGTTGTAACCATATGGTAAAGTATGTTATTGAGATCACATGGAATTTTTATGTCTCTGATTTAATTTGATAATGTATGGAATGTATGAGCAATTAATTATTAAGCAATTTTATGTAATGGTTTTAGTTCATGTTCATGTTTGGATTGAAGTAAACAAAGTCTCATAACCTTAGGGAATGTTGGCAATACGTAGTGAACTTACTTGTTAATTATACTTAAACAAAAAAAATTATCGCGTTTGATTAGTAATTCACCACTTTCCCTAGGGTTGCGTGGCGGGGTGTTACAGAGACAAAGAAAAAAACCCTATATTATAAATTGAGGATTATGCCTAAGAATGATAAAGAGAGAGAGAGAGAGAGATCACTTAAGCCTTAAGCTTGCTTGTTTGAATGGAGAATGAGAGGAGAGGCACCTCAATATATAGAGGTGAGAAGAGGAGTTAGAATTAGAAAGTAACTCGAGAAGAGGAGTTAGAATTAGAAAGTAACTCCCAATTCAATGAATGCCACCATTCATCTATGTGTGTGCAAGTTGTCAAAAGCCTCTTAAGGAGGTGGCTACAAACATTCCTTAATAAAGGAATTAAAAATGATAAAACAACAAAAGACTTGTAGGGATTCCTTTGGAATATTCCTACAAGTTAATAATAATTACAATCAAAGAATAACCTTTACCAAGTAAAGATTAATATTCTGACATCCCCCCTTAAGCTTTACTTGGGGAGTTTACATCAAACCATTCAATGGGTTGTAATCCTAGATATTTACAATGAAAGAAAAAATAATCATTACCAAGAGGTTTGGTGAGAATATTTGCCACTTGATCTTCACCTTTTCAATACAAAAGAGAAAATTGCTTGTCTTTAATGTGCTCTCTAATTAAGTGATGTTGAAGAGCAATGTGCTTGGTCCTTGCATGAAAAATTGGATTATTGGCTAAAGAAGTGGCACTTTGATTATCACAATATAAAGGAGTAGAATCCATTTGAGGTAGACCCAATTCTTCAAGTAATCTTCTTAACCATAATGCTTCTTTGGATGCATTTGTACAACCTTTATATTTAGCTTTTGTAGAAAAAAGAGAAGTAGATTGTTGTTTCTTACTATTCCATGAGATGGCACCTGATCCAAAAAAGAAACAATAACGACAAGTGGATCTCCCATCATTGGGATCACCTCCTAAATCTGAATCAATATAACCCTTTAAAGAAAAATCACAATTTGCATCATAAAAAAGACCAAGATTAAGAGTACCTTTAACATATCTTAAAATTATTTTTGCAACTTTAAAATGAGTTTGTTGTGATTTAGACAAAAATGTAGAAACTAAACCAATACTATAAGAAATATCAGGTCTAGGAAGTGTTAAATAATTCAAACTACCAACTAATTGTCTATACAAAGTAGGATCAACAAAAGGAGTTTCCATATCAACCATTAATTTAGTTCCTAATTCAATAGGAGTAGAAACACAATTTGCATAATTCATTTTAAATCTATCTAAGAGATCTTGATCATATTTTTGTTGAGAAAGAAAAATACCTTTAGGTGTTTGCCAAATTTTCATACCCCAAAAAAATGTAATAGGTCTAAATCAGTCATTTGAAATTGTTGATTAAGTTGAGACTTAATATCACTACTCAAATTTTTAGAACTAGAAGTGATAATTAAATCATCAACATATAAAATAATAATCACAATATCATTTTCACTATGATTAATATATAAATTTGGATCATTTTTACTCCTAATGAAACCTTGAGATAGAAAGAAAGCATTAATCTTAGAATAACATTCTCTAGGAGATTGTTTTAAACCATAAATTGATTTCTTTTCAATTTGGAAACAAGATTTTCATTACCTTCCTTAATAAAACCCAAAGGTTGAGACATATAAATTTCTTCACGCAATTTGCCATTTAAAAATGCACTTTTAACATCCATTTGATGAATAGGCCAATGCATATGAGAAGCTAAAGCAAGAACTAATTTAATAGTTGGCATCTTAATTATTGGAGCAAATGTTTCATTATAATCTAAACCTTCAACTTGAGAGAAACCCCTAGCAAATAATCTAGCTTTAAACTTTCTAACTTCATTATTTGCATTAACCTCAGTTTTATAAAACCATTTGCATGAAACAAGATTATTACCTTGGGGTAAAGGACCTAAATCCCAAGTTTTATTAGCAATTAAAGTATCATATTATTCTTGCATATCCTTTTGCCAATGAGGTTGGTCTTTAGCTTGTTCATAAGTTTGAGGATCATTTGAATGCATAACATTAGACATCGAAGCATAATTACAATAATTTTTCTTTCTAGATTGACTCATTCTACGTAAATAATCCTCACTTTCTTGCATCATTTTTTAAACCATTTAGGCTTTTTTTAGATGTATAAGTATCATCACTAGAAAAAGAATCATGAGGATAAATTTCAACATTTTCATCATCACTATCACTATGAGTAAGAGATGCATTAGGAGGGTTAAGAGAAGATTCAACTCGAGGATTATCCTCCACAACAATAACTTTATTTTGAGAAGATTCAATATCATGCGCTTTAGAACAATCATGAACACCATTTTCAGCAATGAATACATCTCGAGCAACTTTAATTTTGTTAGTGAGAGAATTATAAACTCTGTAAGCTTTAGAATGTTCATCATGACCAACGAAAATATGATAAGAAGACTTAGGATTTATATTTTTGCCTCTTTTGTTTAGGTTTGTGAACATAAGCAATTGAACCAAAAATCCTTAAATTCTTAAGATTGGGCTTCCTACTGGACCAAGCTTCTTCAAGAGATATATCCTTTAAAGCTTTTGTAGGAATCCTATTAATTATATAAGTAGCACAAAACATAGCTTCGACCCAAAATTTATAAGACATATTTTTAGCATGCAACATAAATCTAGCCATTTCAACAAAGGTTATATGATTCCTTTCTGCTACACCATTTTGTTGAGGTGTATAGGGAATGGTTAGCTCATGCTCAATACCAAATGATTTCAAATAACTATTAAAAGAATTGCTCACATATTCTTTATCATTATCAATTCTAAGAATTTTAAGTTTAAAACTAGATTGTCTTTCAACAAATTTATGAAATTTAGAAAATATATCAAGAACTTGATCCTTACTATGAAGAAAATAGATCCAAGTTCTTCTAGAAAAATCATAAAAAAAATAAGTGCATACCTCGATCCTTCAATGGAGTTATTCTCCATGGGTCCAAAAAGGTCACTATGAACTAGGCGGAACTTATGAGTTGCCCTCCATGATTGACCATGTGGAGAGGGCTCCCTATGCATCTTACCACTCATGCATCCTGTGCATACAATTTTAGATGGAGCAATGCTAGGAAATCCATCTACCGTATTAACCTTTTGCATTAAATAAATATTGTTACCATTTATATGACCAAACCTTTCATGCCAAACATTAAAATCAATGGTAGATATTAAAGAGCATCTAGATTAAGCAAAGTCATAAAATTTGAACAAATTATCATTGTATAATTTAGTATTAGCAATTACCTTATTTTGTTTTGGATCAATAACATAGCACATATCTTTGTAAAATTCTATTTTATAATCTTGACAAAGCTTAGCAACTGAAAGAAAATTAGTCTTTAATTAAGAGACATAAAATGTATCATGCAATTTACCATTAGGAACATTCACATCTCCAATTGCTTCTACTTTACAAAGTATGATTATTAGCAAGTTGAAGTGGAACATTAGACGTATCGGGTTGCATAGACTCAAAAACTTCTTTATGTGAAAAACATGTTGAGATGCACCTTAAGCAATAACCCATTCAAGAGGTTGAGAAACATTAAAAGTACACGTAAAACACATCTAGATTGGTTTTCATTGTTATGAAATTTATGATTATTAGGTTTATTTTGTTGATTATTTTACTTCATAGGATTTTTCTCATTTTGCTTCTTAAAAAAAGTATTTTTCCAATGAACCTTATTACAATAAGTGCAATGAGGCCTTTTAGAAGAAGTATTCTTCCTAAGATCATTGCCATTATTATAATGTTTCTTAAAGTTTTGCTTATGATTAGACAAAAAAGCATCTTCATTAGACTAAAGATTTCCAAATTGAATCAACTTAGCTTCCTCTTGTCTTAATAAATTACAAAAAATAGCATAAGTTAATTGAGTAGCTAAAGAAGGAATAGCTAATTGAGCATGAATATTAGTAATAAATTGTTGAAATTTCCTAGAAAGATATTTTTTAAGAATAAGATGAATTAATCTAAGATCTAATTTTACTCCTAAACCATGCAATTGACTATTCAAAGCATCAAATTTTAATAGAAAATCTTCCATAGATTTGAAATCAAAATACCTTAGATCTTCGAGTTGATCTTGAAGTTGAATCTTTCTAGATTCAATTGAACTATCATAAATAGTCTTGAGTTTGTCACACACTTCATAGGCTTTTAAAAAGAAGAATAAACTAATTTCAAACCTATAAAAGGCGACAAAAGATTAATAGTGTAAATTTTAACCTTATGAATATTGAAAAGGACTATGGGTAGTAAAAGGAGTTTGGGTGGGCGGGGTTAAAATGGATTTTAAAAAAAATAGGTAGAAGCAACATAGAGATAAGAGTAGGTGAAGAAATAAGATTTTTTTTTAACATAGCAATGCAAGTTTATAAAAAAGGATGATACAAAAAGAGGCAACGTGTTTTGGAAAGAACAAGCAGGTGATGGCAGGAGGGGGTAGCTAAGGCAGTCAAAACCTTAAAGGGGTTTTTAAGATTTTTTTCTTAAAACTTTTGAAATTGATTTCTGTAAAAAACATTTTGCAAGCCTACTAAAAGGGGTCGAGCCTTTAATATTTAGGATTTGATTTATTTATTTATTTATTTATTTTAAAAAAAGTTTAAAATAGATATATTATTTGATTAATATTAAAAAGCAAATATGAAACCCTAAGATTTATTTTTTTTCAAACTTTTAAAAAGAAAATAAATATAATTTTGATTTATTTTGTAAAAAAAATTAAACTAGGGCCGGAGCTCTAAAAAGAATTGAATTTTTTAAGAAATTTGAACATGCAAATTATAACACATGTGCAAAAAATAATGGATTTAAAATTAAAAAAAAAAAAAACTGAACTATAACCTTTTATTTGAGGTTTCTAAAAAATTACAAAATATTGAATATGCACACAAATTAAATAGATTTGAAATTAGAAATTAGAAAAAGTTAGAAATCTTGAAATAAGAAATCCCACACAAGGGTTAGAAAAAAGACAAGAAGCAAGATTAAACTTTTGGCTCTTGTCTTCCTCTTAGAGTGTCTTTAAAACTTGGTAAACCTTCAACAATGTAATTCACAAAGATTAGTAATACCTAGGCTTTGATATCATGAAAGGAAATATAAATTGAGCAAGGAAAGAACTAATCAATGAACTTTATTTGAAGGAAAAATATTACCAAAGAGAGAGTAGTCAAACCAAGCACCACCACCATCAAGAGGAAACACAAAAATTTGATAAGGGGAAAAACAAAAGAAAAATCCCCAATATTATGAATGGAGGCAAAATGCCTAAGAATGATACAAAGAGAGAGAGAGAGAGAGGCACCTCAATATATGGAGGTGAGAAAAGGAGTTAGAATTAGAAAGTAACTCCCAAATCAATAAATGCCACCATTCATCTATGTGTGTGCAAATTGCCAAAAGCCTCTTAAAGAGGTGGCTACAAATATTTTTAATAAAGGAATTAAAAAAGATAAAAAGACAAAATACTTGTAGGGATTCCTTTGGAATATTCCTACAAGTTAATAAATAATTACAATTGAAGAATAACCTTTACCAAGTAAAGATTAATCTTCAAACAAAAACACCATCATATAAATTCCAATATAGAATATAAAAGAATAATCAAAATGAAAAGGTTTCTCCAAAACAAGAATCAACCAAGAAACATGCAAGCTTATCCAAAACAACTTAACACGTATTTAAATCAATCTTTTCCAAACAAGGCATCCATAAGAAAGTAACCTTTCAATCATATAATAATAAAGGAATAGAAATCAACATGCCTATATTAAAACCTCCAACGATATTATTTCCTCCCTAGCTCAATCCCATAAGCCCACGTGCTATTGCTTCTAAGTTCAACCTATCTTCAACCTCTAGCCTCTTACCAATTCTCTCAATAATTGCAAAATCACAAAATAACTCTATCTCACAAAGGCTCTCAGAATACTCTCACACAAAAAAATACAGCATAATAACAATGAAAAAATTTGAATGAAAAGTGTGTAACAAATGGTAGAGAGGGCACCTCTATATATACTAAAATTTAAGCATCTTAATGCTACAAAAGTTAACAAAATTGCCACCTTCCTATTCAAATGCATTGACTCAACTCAAAATGTGAGAGGTGGTTGGTTTAAACATTGGTTTGCAACACATACACATTCCAACTTCTTTAATTGAGAATGAGTCGCCCATAACTTGATGAAAACATTGTTTAAAACTCAGAAAATACAGTTTACAGGTTTCCTAGTTGCAATCTAAGTCGGCTATCTTAGCCAGCTCATGGAAATTGACTTAGTCTCATGCTTCCTCTTTGCTTATGTGTTGGTTTAAAGCACAAATCAGACTTCTAAAAGCCTTAAATTTCTTTTAACTTGGCGCCACATTTCATATCAATGCGCCCTTTATTCATGCACAAGATATTGACTAAGTTAGCATGTTAACTTAGTGCAAATGGTTCACCCATATTACTTTATGCGAAAGGCTTTGAGACTAGTCTCTTATATGCGCTTCATGCACACAAACCTTTTAGCCATTTCATTCCATTTGACAACGCTTTATTATATGTACTTTACTATATTCAAAACATTTTTGAATGCTTATCAAAACATGATATATATATCATTAGTATATTTATTACAATCTAATATATATAAATATATTTATATTCACGTGATATCAAATGCATTACTTGCCAATCAATATATATATTAACACATATATTAAAATAATCATATATACATATTTATATATGTACATACATTAATATGTATGCATATACATAATCATATACATACATATATATATATATATATATAACATCATTTTAATATCCATACTTAAACACATATATTCATATATTCATTGATCGACATATATACACGAAGTGTGTATATATATATGTCGCATTTGTCCAATCAATATTCCTGTGCATATGGATTATCCATTCATGAGCACGTGTAGATACGTCTACCTACATAAACTCATGCACGTATTTACTCATATGTATGAGTTATTGTAAACACATACATATCTACATATATACATTCCACGTATTATACTTTATCAATTAATATATAAATATGAACACACAAGGAAGAACTTTCACTCAACATACAAACTTAATAATATTTTCCCAATCAAGAACATTCAAAGACTGAAACCATAAATCAATACAAAACATTCCCAAACCAAAACTGAAGATCACTTACCAATTCTCCGAACTAACTTGACTCAACTTAGACCAACTAGGATGTGAGTGTGTATGTTCAATTAGGCTCATTAAGGGTTACCAGACCAAGTTTTTCTCCTAAATGATACTCCTCTCTTTCAGAGGTATGAATTTGTTCTTGCATCTAGCTTAGTACATCACAACAATAGTTAGTCGATAACAATACATTCATATGCGTTATATATTTTATCTTCAAAATATTTAAAGCATCATATTGAGTTGCACATTCATTCATCACATTATACATCAAGATTCATTTACAAAACACAATCGTATATTAAAATATTTTAACCTAACCAGGTAATAGTAAATAGGTAATAACACAACGGGGTGTAACATAGCTAGCCTTGGGAAGAATCATGCCATTCCAACATAAAGAGTATGCTCTTTGTTTTTCCATATGGTCCCCAATGCTTATTATGGACTTGTATCTTTGCTTAACTGAATATGTACCTAACTTAGAAGGGGCCCATATTAACTTATATGGATTGTCTGATTTATAGATAACCATCTTCAAAAAATGTTTTGTAACATTTTTTTTTATCATGTTAGGAATTTGCTAATTTGTGAAATATTTCCACTTCACTATGCAAGAGCTATCATTTGAGTATTCAAAGTAATCTTTTACTTTTGAGCCCCAAACTATAGATAGAGTTTCTTTTGCATATTGAAGGTCTTGGATGTTGCCTAATGGTGGGTACCCATTCCATAAATCCAACTAGAATGAATCATGTTCACCATTATATATTTGCCATGTAAGATATTGGGAAACTACCTCTCTACATGGTACCTCTATATTTTTTGGGGTCTTTATTCTAACACGTTCAAAGTTAAATTGAGGGTTTTGTGTTCTACTATATTAGATTTTGTACAACTTAGAAAAAAGGGGCTTATTTTTTTTTAAATTCAACGTGATTAAGAAAATTGTAAACACTAAGTAAATGGAAATACAATTAATTGTTTTGAATAATTGATGGTATTTATTGTAAGTTGTGACTCTCAAGCCACCTAGACAACAAATTGTTGGTATAAACATTCATACTAGTTAAATAAATTCATATATGCATTGTGGTTGCCTTCATACACTTGCCAAGATGATGTAATATTTAAAAATAAAATAAAACTCAAATACTTAATATTAGAATCCCTTGACCATTATTGGTTTCTCATTTTTGAATAAATATTATTTACTTTTCCTTTATCATTAATGGATTTTGAATTTTCAAATGAATATTACCTAATATAGTCTTTTGTTAATAATTATGATTCACAATGGATGAGAAACTTAAATGTCAAAAATTGATGACATATCAAGATAGAGTAAGAGTTCAAAAAAGAAGCACATTATGCATAAAATATAATACTTTAATGTAGGAAATCTTATAAATAAATTCGCTAAACTTATTTGGTCACATAAATTGGCATGAATCAAATACCTAAATATAATAAACATTCAATAAAGATTGATTTTAAAGTATTACCCTAGTTTAAGTTTAAAACATTTCTTGCTACATATTTGTATTTGCTTACATTAATTTCTTTAATAGATGTGGTAGACTACAAGCAAGAGATAAATAGGATATAATTATTCTCAATTATTTTGTATGGGATAGTGTACACCACTCCAAGCTCTCTAGAATGTACTTTAGATTCTTTATTCTCGGTCCCATAGACTGTTTGGTCTCGCGGACGTCATTAAAATCTTTCATTCATTCATTCATTGAAATCAATATGCACTTTACACATCTAGGAATTTGAGCTAATTTAGTGAAATACCTATAATTCGAATGATACCCATCCTAACTCACGTGGCCTTGAATGATAAATGATTCAACGTTGTTTAATACCGCTTACTATGCAATGGGTGTGTCGATAAATATTTTTTATGTGTACTATGTTTAATAAACATGAAGTTTGAAATAAATGCATCTTCATATCCATTAAGCATTATCATAGTTTAAATTTGAGGTGGGAATCTAGTTGAGCATCATTTTCACATTACCAAAATAAACTCAATTTGGATATAAAGTTTTTGTATTATCTACTTCACTTGAACTCTTGTGTTTGAATTTTAATTTCATGTTATGTTCTTAGACTTTAAAATTTGTGAATATGTCATGGTTAATCTAATTCTTGTATTTGTAAGCTAATACATATTGATTGTAACATCTAAGTTTGATGCACATCAACTAAAGCATCTAAGTAGAACATACTTCCTTAATTTGTTAACAATTAGTTCTATTCAATTCCAAGTAAATAACTACTAGAATAGTTGGTAGCCATCCCAGTGCTTTCCAATGAGACCCAAATTCTACCCTTATTACCAATAGTTGGGCTTAATATAGTTGTCAATGTCCCATGCTACAAATGTAAGAAAAATAAGTAGATAATATAGAAAAATAAAGAATTCAATTTTATCAACCTAACAATAATAAATCCCATAATTGCAATAATAGCATTGCTATACCTATGGAAATTTGACAAACCAAATCTTCACATATTGATAAATTTATAAGTAGTTCATTTAATTATTTGGGTGACAAGAATTTAGCATAATTTTATTTGTAGGGAGAGTGTGGAAGCAAAAAATGCGCCCCCCTAATAAATCAATACTCTCTTCATTTACAATTCTAATCTCAAGTTGTTAGAAAGGAGTTCATGAATGATGTGAGTTATTATCACGATCGTGTGACCAACATCATGTTTGAAATTGGATCATTATCATTTTTATGAATTTGAAGAGCAACGAATGACACAACCTTGTGTTAAAGGTTGAGATTTAGGGACTTCTTAACAAACAATGGGTTAAATAAATTCATTCCCCTTTTCCTTCTTTTGTATATAGTTGTTATACTATTATGTTTTAGGTGTTATTTTGATGATCATGATTGGATTAATTAGGAATCAAATCTAGAGTTTGAAGAGTCATTAGTAGACTATGAATGCTCCAATGACCGAATGCAAGAAAGAGACTAGATTCTAATTCATAGCCCTTAGTGATTTGGGTGGAATTAGACATATAAATACATAAAATTTTAGGATGTAGTCACACTAGTTAATCATATTAACACAATGCTTCATTTATAACCATTCAAGGGTAGACATGCTGACATGTTTATTACTCAACATACAAACTTTAAAATAAATTTAAGTACATAATAAGGTTGGGTTTAGGGTGTAACAAGGTCACTTATAGATTTAACACTATCAAATGCAAGATATAGTTCAATGTGTGTATATGTATGTTTGGGTTAGATATTGAAAGAAAATGGACACAATGATGAAAATTTTGGTTACTCGAAATATCTAAGAATGCTTGGGTCTATTAAACACTTCAAGCATCATCTCATGTTAAAAACATGTGGCTCCTAATAGATAAAATTTAATATAGCTCCAAATTTACAAGACACCTCATGACAAATTGACAATTGGAATTTAGTTTCTTAACTTAAAAATTCAAAAAATAGATTAATCATAAGATATTTGCATTCTTGAGTTTAGGAATGTGACATAGTAATAAATTGTAGGTATGCGAGTTTAATTGAACAAAAAATATGAAAACTTCAACCTTGAACTAGGTTTATGTTATGAACACAAAAATAATACTCAATCAGATTATAGTAGATACCTTAATCTAGACTTGAAACATATTTAACAAATATAAGCATACATTTCTTTCAAATTTCATATTTATTTACATAACACGCTCAATATAGATATCAATTAGTGTACCCTTTAGATAATAAGTGCAATTGCTACTAGTAAATAAACTAAAGCAAAAGAATTCCAAATGATCATAATGTAATTAAAAAAATTCTTTCATATTATTCAAAACCAAAAATAAGGCATGATCAACAACTTCCCACAATCAACATACATAACCATTATTACCATTCAATTGTGTTAAAGAGGCTCAAATAAATGACTATGTACATGCACTTCAAGTTGTCTATAATAAATCTGCACCTTACATTTTCTATTATTTGAGCACCTTGTTAACATTCTGTTATTCCATACGATCACTTGTCCACATCCTATTCATATTCCAACCTAATTTATCAAGCATTTTGATAGGCTAAAACTTGAATAAATATAACAATGATGCATATAAAACACAAAACAAAAATAGCTTGCCATAGTTTTAGATCACCCTCCATACTTGGTTAATTTCCTAAGCTCACATCCTAAAAAAGCAAACCCTAAATGTGTTTATGTAAATTGAAAGGAAAAATAATGTTGAAACCAAATTAAGAAGGTTTACAAATTTACTAGGCCGTTGATTCTTAAACAATGTGATGTTTTCCTAGTAGACTAATATGCATAAAATAAATTCTAAAGTAAAAATGACCTTTAGTATGGTACATTATTTGATTTGTGATGTTGAGTGTATTAGAAGGGGTCTTATTTGGACTTTAAAAAGTATTTAAATAATTTTTGGAGATAAATTGAATATATTCTATTGATGTCCCTAACTTCTTAAAGCTTGAAATGGATGAATTTGGGCTAATCCTCAATTTTGTTTTGAGATTCAAAAAATAATATTATAATTACAATAGTTGGGTGATTGGTTTGAAATATATGATAGTTGAAATTGACTACAAAATAGTTCCTAAAGTTGAAGTAGAACAAAATCCTCAAAAAGGGACATCTCTATAAGTAGATGCAACATACACTTGGTTTTCTCAACATAGAGCTTAGTGTATGTAGTATATTGGAAGTTTAGGGTAGTTAAAACTATCTAAAACTTAAAATAATAGCCAATCTATGAATTGATGGTTTAAAAAGTTGGGTAGGGTTTTGAAGGCATTCTCAAGTCTAGGGAATTAATAGTATTAAATCGTGTGAATGTGAGTTTGAGTGAAGTAGGCATTGTAAAAACTTCAACTTTGAACTAAGTTTATATTAATGAACATGAAAAATCACTCAACCAAATTCCAATAGACATCTTAAATATAGACTTGAACCATACTTAACGAATATGGACATGTATTTCTCAAATTTCATATCTAGTTACATCACACACTCATTACATGTACCTATTAGTGTACCCATTAAAGAGTAAGTATAATTGATAATAGGAAATAGGTCAAAACAAACACACAAACTTTCAAATAAACATAATGCGATTAAAAAAACATTTCATATTATTCAAAATTGAAAACAAGGCTTGACCGATAGCTTGGACCACAATCAACATACATAATCGTTATTACCAATCAATTTCCCTAAAGAGGGTCAAATAAATGATGATGTGCATGAATTTTAAGCTATTTCAAATTAATCTACATGCCTTACATTGTTTGTTATTTGAGTGCCTAGTTACCATTTTTTATTCCACTTGATCACTTGTCCACATACTTTTCAAAAGTCTAGCCTACTGTATCTTGCATTTGGATGTGTTAAAACTTCAACAAATATGATAATGACATATAGCGAATTGAAACAAAAGCATCCTACCATAGTTTTAGATCACCCTCCATGCCTAATTAATTTTGTAAGCTTACATCTTGAAAAATAGGCCTTGAATGTGTTTATGTGGATTGATAAGAAAATGAATTTTGAAACCAAACCAAGAAGGTTTATAGATATGTTAGACTAGCTGATTCTTGACCAATGTGATGTTTCCCCCATAGATTGATAAGCAAAAAATAAAGTCTAAAGTAAAAAAATCTTCAATATGGTATATTGTTTGATTTGTGACGTTGAATGCATTAGAAGAGGTGTTATTTGGACTCCAAAAACTATTTTAGCTACTAGAGAGAAATAGGGTATATTCTATTGGTGTCCCTAAATTTTGAAAGTTTGAAAAGGATTCATTTATGTTGGTCTTGAACTATGTTTTGAGATTCAAAAAAGGCTAATAGGATTACAACAACTAGGTGGTTGGTTTGAAATATATGATGACTAAAATAGGCTACAAGGGAGGTCCTAAAGTGGAGTTCAAAATCCTTAAAAAGGATAGCTCTATAAGTAGATGTGACATAAACTTGGTTTTCTTAACACATAGCTAGTAGGTGTATTCTTGGAAGTTTAGGGTAGTTGAAACTATTAAAAACTTTGAAATGACAATGAAGTGGGAATTGATGGTTTTAAAAGTTGGGTAGGGTTTTCAAGGCTTTCTCAAGTCTAGGAATGTGACATAATATAATTTTATAGGCACAAGAATTAAAGTGGAGTATATATTATATAAACTTCAATTCTAAATTGAATTTATGTTAGTGAACATGAAAACATCACTCAATTAGATTTTAACAGACATCTTAAATCTATTTTATCAGATGTCCCCGACATCTTAAATCTATACTTGAAACATATTTAACAAATGTAAACATATTTTTCTTAATTTCATTTTTATTTAGATAACATGTACCCATTTGAGATATCTATTACCGAGTGCACCATTTAGAAAGTGGGTGGAATTGCTAGAAATAATTTTAAAAAAAATTACCCATGTAATTTTTCGAAAAATTAATCTGTCTTGTTATTCAAAACAGAAAAGAAGGAATGATCGGCAGCTTCCCCCATTCAGCAACATAACCGTTATTACAATTCAATTGCCCTAAAGAGGCTCAAATAACTGACGATGTACATGCACTCCAAGCTGTCTGGAATGAATCGACGCCTTACATTGTCCGTTATCTGAGCTTCTTCTTACCATTCCGTGATTCCACGCGATCACTTCACATCCTTTTCAAAATTGCAGCCTAGTTTATCACGCATTTCGATGGGTGGAAACTTCAACAAATTCAACAGTGACGTTTAGAAAACTGAAAACAGAAGCATCCTGCCATAGTCTGAAGGCCCGCATTGAGGCGGGTTTGAAACAGAGATTTGATTAATGTTGTTGGATCTTGTGAGTACATCTTTTGTGTTCATACCAGCTGAAAGGCCTCAGGACAATGGTTTGATAGTGATTGTTAAGGTGGGGTTCTAACAAATAGGTCATCAACGGTGTTACATCATTTGGGTACTGATTTTTCTGTCCACAAGAACTGTAAAGATCTCAGGATAAGATTTTCAGAATGGAGCATTAGGGTGGGTTTGGAACAGGAATTGTTGATTTAGAGCAGCCAAATTGTTGTTTCGCATTTCAGAAAAGCTGAAATCCAAGATGGTTTTGTAGTGTGGAATTGTGGTGGGTTTGAACATAACAATTATGGGGGACCTCATTACAGCGCTGGAACCCTCTGGAGGCGAAGGAAAGCTAAGCTTTGATACCGTTCATATTGCAGATGTTAAGGCCTGGCTTAATTCTGTCTTTGATGCTGCTGGTAGAGAAGTTCCAGAGTTTGAGTACACTCCGCGGACTGTGGCTCATCTTCACGCTGTCGCCACTGTGTCGCAGGCTCGCACTCAAGCTGCAGCAATTCTCGCTTCGGATCTGCGGCAGAAAGCTCAAGAATATCGAAGTCAAGGTAGGAGTGCACTATGGATTATTGTTTTTATTTTCGGGGAAAATATTGGGTGGGTTTTTTTGTCGTCCAGGGGTGAATTAGTTGTTTGGTGAATATGAGTGTTTATACTTTATATGCCATTTGATAAAATGATCAATAAATCATTGATAAAGTGAAGGTTGGGGTGCCTTTCAGATTAAAAAAATAACGTACTGTCTGGACAGAGCGTAGGAAAGTATATCAGTGTAAGATCTACAAAATGGCTCCCAATGATAGCCTTACATTAAAATGCAGCTTGATTTCGTAAAAAAAATCAGAGACATCTGCGTAGACAAGAAAAATGTCTTGAAATTAAAATGAGGCATCCATATATATACACTGTTAAGATGAAATTTGCTAAACAAGACAACTAAAAGCGTCCAGCATGGACATATCAGAGATCCTCCTCTGCTAAGGATAAGCACAGACCCTTTGACATGGCCACCACCATAGCTACAGCGGCATGGCCCAGGTTATTCTGATCCAGGCTGCCACCTCAAGTTTTCCTTGGTCAACCAACCAGAGGCCCAATTCCCACTTCATATCCTCTGAAATCTTGCCCCTTCCAACTGAAATCTCAGTCATCTAAAACAGAACTGGTGGTGGGGCCTTGCTGATAAGACCGGGGGTATCGCCATCCATGATAACATTCAAACCCCTCACACAGTCAACCTGCCCCGGATAATGCTTCTACATGGGGCTTCAAAGCGGCTTGAGAGTGAATGGATGGACTGCAGCAAGGCAGAAATCTACTCGTGACGGGCCTTCCCCTCCAATCTTGTAGATTCCTTTCTTCATTAGAACTCCTCATTGCACGGTACATAGGTCACCATCCATTCACACAGATATTCATTTTCAATGAGATCTGGGTTCTTTTAGATAAAGTCATCTTCCACCAAGTTGTTGTGCTTCACCACTGCTAAATCATTCATCCCCTGTGGCCCAAACATGCTCTTGGTAATGAAAAGAGTGTTATCAGTCTTGGAACAGAAAACATTGCCATATCTTCTGTTAGTTTCAGGCCCTCCAAAGGTTTATCTACCTCTTCTTTGGCTTGTCACCCCTGCTTACAGCCTTCCTTTTCTGCTCTATGAACCCAACTGCTCACAGCATCACACAACAACAGCAGAGCTTGAAGCAACATATATTTGTCAAGGAAGAACAGGGACTTTGGACAGTGTGAGATGAGAGAGTAGAGGATGGCATATAAGTAGCCAACTTGCACTTGTACATTCTCTTTACAATGATTAGACATTTCCTTAAAAGAATTCAGTAGTTTTCAATTCAAAACATTTCAGAGTCTGGGCTTGACGACAATCCTATTTTGCCAGTCATATGACCCAGAAAAATGATCAATGGAGAGATGGTCCCAAAGTGTCATTCCTATGGGTCAGTTTGCCAGTCATATGACCCAGACTTTTGAGAAATGGAGAGATCCAGCCCACCCCACTATTTTAAAGGTCCCTACTATTCTTGGGTTCCCGGTTGGCCCCTACCCCCCTACTATTTTAAGGCTAGGACGTATAGAAAAGAGATGCAAAGGGAGGGTTCACCCCTACTATTCAAGAGGGGCGGGAAGAATAGAATAAAGGGCGGTGCAGGCATGTGAACAGAGGGCCCCTACGGGCCGGGATAGTTCCGGTGCCCCTGGATTAGTTGAACTATGCTTCCCTCCCACCCGTTCTGCCTGGGGGTGAAGGGTGGCCACGGTAGATTAGTTTAACTCCCGTGCAGGGGTGAGGATGGGCGCATGGGAGGAGGAAATGCAGATTGATTGATATCCACTCAACTATGGTACTGTTCTAATTATTGATTATCCAGCACGTTGTTACATTTTGAAACGGGCTTTGCTTGAGTTGCTCTAGAGCTATGAGAACCCATAAATCCCTCCAATTCTCAACCTTGATGCTAAACAAGGAGCTAATGAGACATTCATTAACTTATAGATCTGTTGGCTTATTAGCTTCTCTATAGTAATTGTTGTCAATATCCCTATTAAACTTTGGGAGATGGTCTCTGGCTTATTTTGGGATGCTTTTGAGTTTCTAGCTCGGGAAGGAACTTTTTGTTGTAGGTGTTGGTAACCATCAGTCTCCCTTGACCACAATGACCTTTTTGAAATCTCACTTAATGTAAGACCCAAGAGTATCTTCAACCCCTCCACAAGATCAACTGCCTCTGCCTTGTTATTTGGGCCTCATCAAATTAGGATGGAAGCACGTCTATGAAAGGTGCCCCTGTGATCTCTAGAGAGGCAATTTGTGCTAGCCATTCCAGATTGCCCTTAGAGGCTCTATCAATGTTCAATTTGAAGAGAATTCTATATAAAAATTAGTTCATGATATTAGGAGGCTGAACTTCTTATCACACTAATCTGGTCTTTGAAAATATTTTATGAATTCCAAAACTGTTTTTGGGAGGTTGGATACTCACTTTTCTATCTTAAACTTTGTCTCAGATGTTTCTAGCTAAACAAGAATTTATTTTCATTTCTAAAAAAATGCATGTTATATTAAATCTAAGAGCAGAATCTTTTTACATTTGTGATCAGATAACTGCTAGAATTACATAGAAAATATTTCCTTGTGTACTCAAATAATGAGAGCACCTGAAACTATAATGTCCTCTTCTCAGTAGCCACCCGGAGATCGTTTTAGCCTTTATTTATTCCCGAAAGGCTAAAAGGAGAAATAAGGGAATAATAATTAAATTAATTATTTGTAAAGTTATCTCAATAAAATAATATCATAAGATAGCTTTATATTTATTTAATTTAATAAAGTGACTAAAAAAAAAATGTTATATCATAAAGTTACTTTGAGAATAAAATAATATTATTTTCTAGAAGCTTTTTGGAGGCGATTGAGAATTCTTTATAAGGAGCTGATTGCAAGCCATTTCATCATGTCTTGAGTTATTCTATTTTCATACTTGTGTGGTGAGAGCTTGTATGCTTGCATTGTCTGAGGGTTTGAAGACTCTAGGATACCAGGTTCGGTTGTGCAACATCAACCCTAGCTGGAAATTTGAGAGGGAGATAATTCAGTCTTCCATTTGGGCAAAATTTAATGGTCTATGACCAAAATTTGGAGAAGTGGAGAAAATCGATTTTTGAGGAAGAGGCATTGAATTTTTGGTGAACAATTTCAGTCTTGAAGGGGTTGATTTTTATAGGAAATAATTGCAGAAATTTTGAGGAATATTTGCAGTCATCAAGAGTTCGATTTTTAGCTTGAAGTTGAAGAGCATCTTTCAGTTTATATCATATTGACTTCATCATTGGAGGGTCGATTTTATTGAAGGAAAAATTGCATTTCATAAGCATTAGTGGCGCTACAGTTTGAAGGAAATATTCAGTTTGATTGGAGGTCATTCAGGTCCGATTTTGTGTAGAGGAGGTCACACTTCACCCAGCAACCCAATCACTGCCAGCAAGTTCGGTTTTGCAAGCATTCGACTGGATTTTATGTTACTCTATCTTCTTCATCTTGGCGTCAAAATCAGGTTCTCATTTCAAATAAAGAAATCTGTACTTAGTTGCCTTTTCAGTTGCATTAGTTGCTGGTCTGTGGTAGTGAAATCGCTGCCATACATGTAATTGCATTTCTTAATTAATATCATTGAATCACTGTCATTATTTGCATTGTTTGGGCGCTTGAGCTATATTGTAAATTCGTCATTCTCTGGAGGGCGATCTGCTGTAATGACATTAGCAACATTAATAATCAGTTTGGAGTTTTCTATTGGCAATGCAATTCATCATGGAGTTTGCATATGAAGTGTTTGTAAAAATGCCAATTTGCTGTAGCTGCATATTTGCATAAGTTTTCAGTCATCATATCATTGAAAAATCATAAAAATACTTGCACTGCATTCTAATTGCACTTGAAGTCATTGGGCATAGTTAGTTAAGTCTTTTATCAATCTTATCATCACTCAAAATCAGAAAAACAAAACATGAAACATTTACCAGCTGGAAACAGTTTGCAAGACAAGTGTTTGTCGAAATTCCCAAACATGAAAAATCAGAAAATTAAGGGCAGATTTGGCAAGGAACTTTACAGAAACTGAGCTCCAACCAGTAAAGAGTTGACATCTTTACACAACTGTATACACTTAGCTCTAACATGTAAAGACAACCTTTTGCTTAAGTAGACTCAGATTTTTAGTTGCTTGAGGAGATATCCTTATGAAAAGTTGTTGTACATCTCATTTTCCATTAAAATTGAATGGTTGAAAACTTGAAAGCTGTATTACAGGCTACAATGACTTGCAGTTTTCCCTGATAGTTCAGGATTTGTAAGCAGAGTTTTTTCTCCAAAAGAGAGGGAAAATGGAAAATAAGTTTAATTAAGCCTACAACTACCTCAATTTTTTTTTGGCTCATATAATGACCCTTAATTAAAGTATTAATAAAAATTGCTCATATTTGAAATAATGCAATGAAATCAGCCAAAATATTTATATAAAATATATAGATCTGAAATGCCCCCATAAAATAAATAGGTTTGCACATATAAACTAGCTAGAACAAAGTGTTTCATTTACACATTTCAATCAAATGATTACATAGATTTGCTGCTACAAATATTTGTTGATAATCAAGATTGTTATGATTACAAAGATATTTTGAAAATGACCAAATTGCTGAAATATTCAAAACACCGTTGTAGTCATCCAAGTTGAAGCACTAATGCAACCTCTGTAGGAAGTTGCCCTCGAGAAACGAAAGGGTTTTCATTTTTTAATCTTTATATGTAAGGGTTCTTGTCCTTAGATCCAATAGTTGAATGCAAATATTTGAACTAGGGCTTGGGTGTGGTGGTGTGATGATGAAAGATGATCCAAATCGATGTAATTTCCCATTTTATATAGGAGTTGAAGACCTAATGTGGGCCCATACATGAGAGCTGTTTGAGAGTTTTCTACCATTTTATGTTCAAATTTGGGCCCATTAATGGCATCCCTGGTTGCCCTTGATGATTTGTGTGTTCTTTTGTTTGAATGGCAAGGTTCAATGAAAGTGCATGCCAGGAGATGGGGGTTTGCGGAAACACTCACTAGCAAAACAAGTAGAGAATACTTCAAAGGCTTGATGTTGGGGGTTCAGGGAATGGGATTTCAAGGTGCTAGGATGCAACATGATAGGGGTACAAGGCTTTGCATGTTGAGAGGGGTTTGGGGATTTTCATGTTGACAAGAGCAATATGGTAGGGGTTTGGGGATTTGGGGTCAAAATACCTTGCTAGCACTTTTGCATAGGCAGGTTGTCATAAAAAGCCCCAAAGGTCCAAAGAGGATTGTGTGAGCGGAGAAACAGGGCTTGGGGAACCATGATGCCAGGTGAATAGGGAGACATAAGTCTAAAGGCCCACAAAGGAGAAGGAAGTAGGAGGTAGGGTGTGAGTAATGAAGGGAAGGCATGCCAATATCTGAAAAAGTCTTAAATCTTGTCCAAGGCTAGAAAGTGACTTAGACATCCTCACACTTAGGATAAGGTACATTAGAAGTCTGCCCTTCCCAAAATTGCTTGCCCTCAATCAATGCAAATTTGGATGCTCCAAGACCTTTGAACCTTCACAATTACTATCTTCAACAGTTAGATTCTTCCAACGAACTAGATGCTTTGTAATGTTTTTGTTCCTTAATTGCTTCACCTTGGTATCAATTGTAAAACAATAGGAATAAAACAATAGGAAACAAGCATCCTACCCTATATCAAGCATGCAACTCTGATAGAGCAAAAGGAATGTAAACAATGACAAAAAATGTTAAACCTCTCACCACACAAACATTTGATGATCTAAGTGTTGTGCTTCATGTGGCTGGCTGACGATTAAAGTGAATGTAGTTACTTCTGCAACATAACCTTGTTGCATCCAATCTTCTTCCTTGAAAATGGCTTGTACATGGATCAATTGATAGATTTTGGATAAGTTGGATGGATAGATGAGATTAGATCTTGTGAAATGGAGGGTTAGGGTTGATCCTCATGTAAGGAAGAATGAGAAGATGACGAGTGGCATCATGTGATTGGTGCACATGATTAGGGCAAGGATGGAGGGGAGATGGAGGGTGGAGTTTTGATCAAATTTTGATGAAGGGTGGAGATTGAAAAGGTTCTTTTGGAGCTTTGTGCACTTGGAACCATGTGCAAGGTTGACCTTGATTATTTTAATAAAAGTGGTGGCGGAATATGTAAATAATTAATTTATTGACTAAATTTGATTTGTTTATTCAACAAATGATAGGGGGATTTTAACTGAATTAAATAAATAATTGTATATTTATTTAATATATGGGAAAGTTTTGGGGAGATGATTGACCTAATTAAATAAATGTAATTTATTCAATTAAGGTGAGAATATTAGAAGAAAAGGTTGACTTGGTTAAATTAATTTGAATAAATAAAGGTACTTTTATTTGATCAATGCTCGATCAAATGTTAGATTTATTGATTGAATTGTTAGGACTTATTCAATCAATGTTAGAAGGATGGTCAAAGTTAATTAGCGTTAGAAGTGGATATGTGGGGTAGATTTGGTGTGATGACAAAAATGCAAGCATGCATTTTAGGTGTCTTCATTTTGCCCCTATTTGAGACGGTGTTGGAACTAAAAGAAGTAATTTTCTTTCAAAGAAGATAAGTATAGATGTTTAGTGGGGTAGAACTAGTAGTAAGATGCTCCAATTGTTTGGAAGAATGAGGATTAGGAAATGGGTTAGGGATGCTTCCTTGAGAGAGTAGAAGGATTGACGAGACTGGGTAGTTTCTTGAAAGGAGAACTAGGTTTGAAGAGATAGAAAGAAGGGAGAGGAGATGGTTAGATGTATGAAGGTTGGAATGCAAGAAGATTCAAAAATGATGTTATATCAACTGTATAACTGATCTTAGGGCTGAGATTTACTGATTTTACTCCTCTAAAGGTAGTGCTCAGCTAGGATTGACTGGAAATGTCATAACTAATTCAGATTTAACAATTTTGATGCATAATAACTCTCCAAAGTCTTGAAAACCAATGCAGAAACCCTCAAATATGGTGAGCAACATTGTAGTGACACCATTGCAGCAACATATTATCCTCCAAAGGGCGAAATCTTCAACAAATCATTGTAGCGACATTGTAGCCGCAACACTCAAACCTGGAAAATGTCTTCAAATCTTCAATGAATTAGCACGTTTGTGATCCTTGATTGGAATCACCCAAAATTGGAAACAGGGGTTTTCGTCCTTGACCCCAAATGTGGAATCCAAGAGAGTTTTGGTCCTCTCAAAACCCAAACAACACAAGGGATTTCATCCTTGGATGCCAAAACTCGAATGCCAAAGTTCACAATGAAAAATGCTGAAATGAAATCAAGATACCAAATGAGGCTAGGTGCCCTCTTTTTACACTTTTCCAATTTGGGCCCTTGATTAAATTTGCCTCCAATTAGTATTTGAAGATGTTTTTTATTTTATTTTATTTTTAGTATTTAAAAATACTTTTTATTTTAAGTTTAATATTTAAAAAAATACTTTTTAACAATATATGTTTAAAAATATATATTTCTCATTTTAATAATATTATTTAAGTTTCCCCTTAAATTAAAAATTGCTGGGTGCAACTTATATATTAAAATTTATTTCCCTTGCTTTGCCCTTTAGCTTATGGGAAATGGAAATAGGCTAGAGGTCTTCTTCGTGGAACTATTTCCAAAAAAGGAATATGACACTAGGGTATAAGGAGCAAGGTGACGATGTGTCAAGTGTGCGAGGGGTTCATATCCAAGGAGACATATGACTTGAAGTAGAATAATATGGAAGAACATGATGATGTTGGTCATGATGTGCCTTGAGGATCAACTCACAAATGCAAGCAACAAAAGAAACACACACAAGCAAGCATGCACAAATAATAAAAAGAGAAGACCTAAGATTTTGCCCCGTTTCAAGCTAAAAGCCAACAATTGATCAATTTGATGATGATGATGATAGCATTGTTGATGTGGGAATGTTATAACCCAAGGACAATGCATGGATAGGGAGCAATATATTTCAATGGCGGTGATTGGCTGATTTAAACAAGGTTTGGATTTCAACAAGACTAAGGACAAAACTTATGCCTATTTTTGAATAGACATTGGGCTATTTGGCTAGATTTGGCAAGATTGGTTTGTGATATTGTTGGTGTGTTTTGATGACTAGGAGCTTTGGACATTGGATTGGAAATGTGCATTGGATTTTAGGTATGGTATGCCAATATTTTAGGTTTGAATATCTAGGATTTAGGTTTGTGGATCTTGTGTTGGCCTTGGAGTTATTGCATGGTATGCTTAGAATTAGCCAACGTTCGAATCATTTAAGAAGAAAACTTGTTCTAGCACCAAGGGTGAAGGTGTTGGATGGATGGAAGGATGGGATTATGGATGAGGATAATGGATGGGAGAGGAGATTTGGGATGTATAATGAAGATTGGAGTCAAAATCAGCTTTATTGTTTGGGATTGGCCAACGTTAGAATTGTTTATGGAAAGAAACCATTGTAGCACCAAGGGTGAAGGTGTTGGGTAGATGGAAGAATGTAATTGCAATGTGGGATGGGATTGGAGATGGGAAAAGGGAAGAGATGCAAGATATGATTTGCACCTACTCTAGATATGCCACTCTTGGACACATCTAAGGATTGTCAAAACATGATTGAAGATCTTGTCCACTTCCTTATCAAGGGAAAAAGCAATGATGATGATAGGTATGATGGGATAGAGATGTGGATGCGTTGGATGGGAATGATATGGTAGTGTGTGAAGGATGGATGTGATGTATGGGTGAAAGAAGTGTGCCCCCAAGTGTAGGGTACACATAGGTAGTGGGTTTATGCATGATGCCCGCAAATGGGTTTTCATCATGGCACTTGCTTAAGGTGTCATGAGAATGGTTTTAATGTTGGACACTCCTTTCTCTTTACAATTTTGATTTTCGATTTTTTTTTTTTTAAATCTGGATTCTAGTGTCTACTTCCATGGTATGTTGATAATATCCCATTTGAGATAGTTGCTTCATGTGGTTATGCTACTAGGGTTATACTTGACGGATGTCGTTGGGTCTTCAATGGTTGCTAGGCGGGTTTCTCTTGGGATGTTGCCAAGGAACATGGAGTGGGAGGTAGATAGGATGAAGGATATATATTTATACAAAAGGTTGGATGAAAGGGATGTAGTGATGGAAATATGTGGAATGATGGATTGGTGTGGGTAAAAGGGGTGGGTGAAAGAATGGGATGATGGAGGCATGTGTAAAGGTCATGGGATTGAGGGGAATTAGGACCAACGAGTTCACACACCATATTCTTCCATTGGGAGTGGTTTTTTGATTTTTGGCTTTTGGGACTAGTAGGCTTAGGGGATCACGAATTTGATGCTCTTCGATGGTGGGATTTTGGATTTTAGATTGAGTATCCATATTGCCAGATTTTGAGACCCAAATTTATTGTGCATTTCAATTTTTTAGAGTTTTGCTTGAATATTTGGATCGCCTAGATTGGGCATAGCTAGATTTCATAGTCCAAATGGATTGCCTATTTTTAGACTTTTGGGTTTGCAAACCATTGAATTTTGGCTTTAGATTCATGGATTTTTGCCTGTATATCCTTGAATTTTGAAGATTGGATTTTGGAACCCAAACGAACTTTGGATTTTGGGATTCTTGGATATTGGGAGTTTGTATTTTTGGATTTAGAATGGTGGGCTTAGGCATATAGGATTTTTTGGCCTTTGGCCTTTGAAGTGCTTGAGATTTCAACTTTTGGGGTGTGAGCATTTTATGTGTTTGGATGGGTTCCTTGGTATATGCTAATGCATCCAAGTTTATTTCAAAGCCTATTTTATGATCCCTTAGGGATATATTATCTTGGAGACTTGTGAAGGTGGTGATGGTTTCATCATTGAGGAATAAGTTGCATGGTGTGATTTTGTTAATCTAGGGTGATGGATTAGAAGGTGGATAGTTAAGGTTGGTGATATGAATGATGAGATCAATGAAAGGGTTGGTGGGGTTGATGAGAGGACTAGTGATGGAGGTGATTGGGTTGATGAAAGGATTAGTGGCAGCAAGTTCCTCAATACAATGATGTGAGGGACCCATTTTGCTATTGGAAGAAGTTACCCTAGTGCTTTTGGGAGTAAATCCTATGCTTTAATATTTCATGATTTTACACAATTTGATTGGAGATTGGATATTTCTTACTTTGGAAGCAAGATGTGAATCCATTGTTAGATGATTGGGAGCTATTGGGATTTTCAAATTTCTTGTTTGTGTGGAATCCAAATTGAACAAGGGTAGTTAGGCTCAATGAATAGGATATTAGTAATTGGATGGGATCGATGGGGTAGTGGTAGGATTCAGGTGCTTGGTCGAGAGCGAAGGGGTTGATGTGTTTTGACCTTGAATTAGTTGTGGACAAGTTTGATCATGTGTTGGATAAGGATTTTGATGTTCGTTTTGTGATGCATTGTTGATGTGTGTTTTATCATCCACCAAACATTCAGAATAAAAATGTCCAAAGACACTCTATCCTCTCTTGAAAAACCACCGCATATGCTAAGATTGCAAAGAAGATCATATGGCGATTCCAAGGTTTCTTTAGTCGGGTCTCGACGTGTGGATAAGCTCAATGGTCGTTGTGATAATGCTGGTAATAAACAAGGGGACTTACGTAGAAAGTCTGCACAAGCTAGGGACTTAGGAAATTTATCTTTGTAGGTTCTCAATTAGGACTTTCAATTGTGGATCTCAAAAAAATGGCAAAAAGAATAGGGTTCAGAGAATCTAGTCTAAGCCTAAGAAATCAAGAGACAGTAAGGACTTGGTGAAGCGAAATAAACCACACTTTGTTTCGCCTCCTGCAGGACAACATACGCAAAGTGGGTGCAATCTTCAAGGGGTTTGTGAGAATAATTTTCAAACCTCGAATGAGGTTGAAGTTAAGCTTCCACGTTTAAGAGCTCAGGCTAACTTTACAAATCGAATGCAAATCATCCATTCGAAAAAAGTATGAGCTACACTTCACCATCGAATCAATACGATCAATCTCTCATTCAATTTAACAACTTTTCAAAGCAAATTCTATTTAATCTAAATTTAACTCTAATCTATGGTGGAAGATAATATGTAACCTCGCTTACTATTCAACAATAAGAAGTGATTCAAGGCAAATCATGCTCAAGAGCTTTTATCATTCAAAATAGTCTCAATGCGACAATATACATAACAAGTCTCCACACAAAATGAAAATGAGAGAGCACTAGTTTATATAGAGCTCCAAAAATGAAATAGACGGCCGAGATTTAAACAAGATTAACGGCCCAGATTGTTACAACCAAACCCTAATTAGGGTTTCCCAAAATAACAAGAGTTAACCATCAGAAAACTATCAGAAAAGTGGCAGTTCCAGCTATAATCAAGGAGAGGCGTCCTTATCCATTTGAGTGGCATTGTGTTTGGCGAATCTGGACACTACGGCAATGACTTCGTCCATCGTGACAGGAGGTAACATGCTGATCCGGAATTCTAGTCCGTCCAACTTCTCGGCGCATCTGGCAAAGGTACCTTCCCAATCTGTCTCCTGCTTCTCAAAATCTTTCCGAATGGATGAGAGTCTTGCCACTCTCGCAAAGTCCTGCTTCGAAAATGGTCCAGCGGTCGGGAAGAAAGTTTCTTGAACTTTTTGCTTCAGTCTCTCTAACTGCATGTCGTTCTCCCGGATGATCTCACGGTCGAACATGTCTGAAGCTATCCTGCAAATCTTCTCCTGAATTCCTTTGACCTGCTCTTCAATTCCAAGCCCATCAATTCTCGCCTTCTCCAATACTTCTTCTCTTATTGTCACTGCCCAAAACCAGTGATGAAAATCATATGCTACCCTGCAGCAATCACCTTTTTATCAACTAACTCCTCCCTCGGAGTGCTTTTCAAAATCCTAAGGCTCGGAATAAGCCTTTCTTGCATATCCGGGATACCATCCCATGTCTCTGCCATATCCATCAACCTAGAAAGAAACGAAGAGGTTCGTCCATAAGCAAGCGCCAACCTCTCCATGAACAAGGCAGCCTCCATGCCTTCACCTGCCATCCAGTCTTGCGCTTCCCTGGCTGTCACCATTCCATGCTCAACTTCCTGAGTCATCTCCTGTGATGAATTGAGGAGAGGAGGAACAGTTGCATTGCCTTGATCTAGCGGCTGGGTCAAATGTTGTATATATTCTTTGAGACGTTTGACCTCCTTTTTATACTCTTTCTTCTTGGTCACTTCCTTTTCCAGTCTCGCTTTAATGGTCGAGACGGAATTATCTAACTCTTCTACTTCCTGACCTTTTGATGTCGGACCAAGGTCAACAGTGGTGATAGCATACTCCTGCGGAGTGATTTCGTCCTGTGGCTTGTCCACTGTAGGTACTGCAATGTGCACGGAACGGTTACCTGTCTCGTTCCTCTGGATGGTGGAAAACTTCTTGGCGGGCTTCTTGGTAGCAACTTGTTCTAATCTTGCCAAGAAATCGGCAGTATCGTCCTCTTCTTCCTGTTGAGCCTCAGCAGGCGCCTGGACCTTCATTCTCTCCAATAGCCAGTCTGGAATGGTTGATTGTTCAATGCCGTCCTCGACCTGAACCTCGTCCTCGTTTGGAACATCCATGACTCCTCTGAGGGCGGAAATCATCCCTTCTTCTAAGTCATTATCCTGGACTTCCATGTCATTGTCTGAACCTAAAATCTCTGTGCCTGCTGGTGATGCAGGCTCTTCATCATCTAATTGGATAGGTTCATTGTTCACTTCCTGAGCTGCAAGAGGTTCGAGCATCTCAACCAAGGAGTCGTCTATATTAGCCACCAAATGGTCAACATTCCTGGACGCCGCTGACCGAGAAGGTCCTCCTTTATGCTTCTTGGAAACAGGTTCTGCACTTGGCACCATTTCTTTTCTTTTCTCTCCAATCCCAACCAAGTCTTGATGGGATGCCCCGGCATTAGAGGAATATGACTCTGATTCGCTCAACAGATCATATGTGAGCGTGATTCCTTTTTGTCTCAATTCCTGAACATGATCATCAACCCACCACTGAGAATATTTCGTCACTGGCCTCATTAGGGTGGCTAGGTCTGCATGCTCTGGCTCTGACCACTTCACTGGAGGGAGAGGTCTGCTTTCCTCAAAGCGAGGCTGGACATGGTTTCCATCGTCTTGTAGCTGGTCAGGCACTCGACAGAACTCGATTGTTCTCATGAAATCTACGGACATCCTGGACCACATCTTTCGTCTGATCTCGTATTCATCGGCAGCATTTGCCCAATAATCCTCCAGTTCCGTCCTGTGCTTGTATCTTATTCCTTCCACTGTCCGGATGTTATGATGTGGGTCATAGTTGACCCTGGACTTGTATGCCGTGAAAGGGTACCATTGGATCTCCAACCGTGCACTCTCAGCTGCTTGGGCGGATGGGCAGTACTCTAGCATGTTCCCGATGAAGAAAGGGAATGTGACGGACGCCTTCTTGGTCGGCCTCTGAATATTCTGGTACTCTTCTAATTGTCTCAAAACCTCGAGCAATACCATCCGATTAGTCGGATAGATAGGCAATTTATAGGGATTTCCAGTAAATCCCTGGATCCTGATATATGTGAATTTCGGGAATTGGATGAACCAAGACCCGTATTTGCTAATAAGGCTTTTTGCTTCATGGCTCAGCCTTTGATGTATTCCTCCTTGGAGCTTTCTGGTGATATGCATTAGGAATGCATCATGCACCCTCCTGAAGTGAGTCTTTTCTTTCAATTGGAGCTGAGGATAGCAGTCGTAAGGCCTGAGCTCGTTCTCTCCATTGCCAATTCTGCCTTTGCAGACCAATCCTGGATATCTGTATGATCTGGCCAATAGGTATATCACATATGAACTCATGTGAAAAGACTTAGTCTTTTCAAGGTTGATCAGTTGCTCGTGAAGGTTGTCACTTATCATCCGTGACCAGTTAAACATCTTGACTCCGGAGGTGACCTCGTCGATGAAGTAGTACATCCAGCTCTCAAAGAAGGCGCCTTGCGGATTGCCTGCGATCCTGTTCAGCATCAGCACGATATCTCCAAAATCTTCCTTGAAATCCGTGCGGCGAGGTCTCTTGGGCATCTTCTTGATTGATGGCTTTGGCTTGTCCATCCATACCTTGTTGACTGTGGTGGCGCACAAATCTGCCTTGCTGTCATATAGCATTTTGGTTTCTTCTTTGGTCTTATAGATCGTTCTTGAATGCTCAGGGATGCCAAAGGTTTCTTGGATTACAACTTCATTCAAATGTGCCAAGACTCGTCCGTCAGGGGCGATGATCTGTCTCTTTTGAGCATCATAATGGCGAGCACATTCCACCATTAACTCAGCACAATCCATGGCCGGTGGGAATCCAGCTGCTTGGAAGATCCCGTTTCTGACCATTCTTATGGCTATTGCTGTGGGAAGTCCCTTCTGACCGTATACTCTTTGCTTGAATTCGTCAAAATCCACATGTCCGAGGTCAGTATCTACAACATTCTTCCACTTTGAGATGACCTTGGTCTCCTTTTGGGCACCCTTATTGGCGAACTTCATTTTCAGCTTCCTTGATAATCCTCCTGCCGTGTCCGTCAACCTGCAGTCATAAAATTAACATTAATAAAAAGACTTTTAAAATAGTTTAAACCTCGTGCCTTGGATTCGAAAAAAAATAATAACTTTCAGCTGTTCAAATAATTAAAATATTGCAAAAAAGCAAGCTGAAAGTGACTTTGATGGAGTTGAAAATTCTTGCCAGAACTTCGTCAAGAGGAAAGGGCATAAAAGATAGCAAATTTAATTAACCAATCCTCAAACCTCAGTGAAGGATCGTCAAATGTAAATCAGATTTAAAAATCTGATTTTTTTGAAAAGTGCGCCCCTCTTCAAGAAGAATTCAGCTTTGAAAATTTTCTTTTTCTTTTCCCGCGAAAAATTCCTCAGCATAACACTGCTTATCCTTCTGGACAATTCGACTTTGCCTATTGATGAATTGATTGCCTGACGATTTCGAGAAAGATCAAATTTCTCTTCAGCTGTGTGTGGAAAAATGAGTTGCTGAAACTCATTATAATGCTGAAGGATTGAATTCGATTTAGCAACTGCCATCTTTCTTCTTGATCCTCGATTTGTTTTCATTTTCCAAACAGGCAACTTTCCTTTTATTTTCCGACAAGGCTCAGTCTCGAACTTATCCGGACAAATCTCCTTGATCTTCAAAAATTCGATTTTCTTATTTTTATGCTTATCTTTGATTTTTCGAATTTTTAAATAAACGTTTAAATATTTAATTAAATTCGTGATGAATTTAATTTTTCTCGCTGGATTTCATCTTTGCCTGGCGTCCTTCATTTTCTTCCGATTCGTGTCTGGCAAATTTGATTCTGTCCAAGGTATTTTTAAATTCCAAATAGTTGAGAATTAATTATTAAAATATTAAAATATTTTAATTAATTCCAACCCGTTCGTCTTGGACCCATGGCTATCTCGATTGTTCTTCCGTTTTTCTTGGCTGAGAGTGTATTTTCCGATTTTGTCCTTGATTTCGTCTAGCCAAACCAAAATTCAAGCCATTCCGTCGAAAATTTCATTGCCAGATCCTCATTTTTCTTTGCCAAGGCGAGATTTTAAGCTTATTCTCCTCTGCCAAAGTCAAATACTTCCTTGCTCGGTCGAATTTTTCTAGGCAAGATCCTTGTCAGAATGTCTTTGCCGGTTGAATTTTCCTGACGTCTGACATATTCTTCATCCTTTTGGTCAAGGACGATCCTTCCTCTCCTTTTACCTCGTGCATTTTCTTTAGCCAAAGTTGACAATTTCTTCGCATTTTCCATACTTAGGCAAATTTTGCCTTTCTTTTCCCTCATCGTATTAGGCATATTCCGTTTCATTCTTGCCATATCCTGACGTTCTTTAGCACATGTCCTTTCAATCTTGGCATTTATCCTCTCGAAAATGTCCGGATGTCTAGCCAACGTCTTCATTTTCCATCCATTAGCCTCTATACTTAGGCGAATTTTAGAGCTTTTCTTTGGATTTGGCCTTGACACTTAGCCAAAAATCATCATCTTATCATCTTGGGCGGACTTCATTGGCATCTTGGACGGTCATCATGGATTTCTTTAGCAACTTGCTAACTCCTTCCAAGTGCATGGTGGACATCTCTCCTCTTTGGATATGCATCTTGGACGTAGATCATGGATGTCTTAGCACTTATTCCCATCGTTTTATCCTTTGGAAATGATATAATGTTTGGCCAAAAATTATCCTTCCACCTTTTTAGGCTTTCATATTTAGCATATTTCGAAATTTTCCCTTGGTAGGCATCAACACTTAGTAAAATTTCAATTTTTTCTTACTTCATAAGTCTAGGCGGACTTTACTTGACTTTCAGCCAAGTCCCACCTTTTAAGGGCGGACTTCTCAAGCATTTTGGACGAGTTTCATGCACATGGGCGGACTTTGAAGGTCTTTGGGATGTCTCCCTTTGAAGATGGCGGACTTCTAGCCTTCTTTGGACGTGCCTTTTGGTGCTAGGCGGACTTTAGAAGCACTTTGGACATCCCTTCTTTCATATGGCGGACTTTGGGACCCTTTTGGATGTGCATTCTTGAAGATGGCGGACTTCATGAGCCTTTAGGATATCCCCCTTAACTGCTGGCGGACTTCAAAGCTGTTTGGCACAAGTGTGGCGGACTTTAGAGACCTTTTGGACATCCCTCTTGCACATGGCGGACTTCCTCAACCTTTTGGACATGCAGGGCGGACTTTGGAGGATGCAAGGATGGGCATGCTATATGCTGGGCGGACCTTGGAATATCCAAGGATATTCTCCATTGCTGCTGGGCGAACTTCATGACTTCCAGATTTTCACAAACTTCATCTTTCCTTCTTTTCCCATGGCAGATTATCCAGACTTGCACAGATTTCTCACAAACTTCACCATTTTTGAGCCGATTTCATGATTTCATCTTCAAATCTGATCGATCTTGACTGGTTTTTGACTGGTTTTTCCAGATTTTCGAACGTTTTCAGTCTGATTTTCATGTTTTTGAACTTTTTTTTGCAAATTTTTCAAATTTTTACTTTTTGATTTTCTGAGAGTTCTGGTGAGTTTTTCGGACCTTTGAGTGCGTTTTCAGAACTCGGGACCCTTCTAAAAATAGAAACTTTCCAAAAATAGAAACTTTCTAAAAATAGAAAAAGCAACCCTAAAAAATAGGGGACCCTGTTTGGTCCAAAAATGCCAAAAATGAAAAATCGAAAAAGCAACTTTTCCTAAAAAATAGGAAGTCTCAGAATTGGCCGAATTCACAGTCGATCTTTGTCTCTTGGGCCTTCTGAGCGCTCCCATGACGTCTACGCACTGATTCAAACATGAATTCCTGACTTGGCTTGGATAACTCTTGGCGAACTGACTGGAAACTCTAAGCAAAGTGATCTCTCGTAACCGTCGCAAGGAGACAAAACCCTAAAAACTAGCAGGCAACTGGGGGTCCCCATCAGCGATGGGGCGATGTGTGAAAAGGTCACAACATCTGGCGACTCCACGTGGGGAATGTTCCTGAACATTCCAAAGATAATATTCACTTCGAATCCGGAATCTTGAATTAATTCTACCTAACTTATCCTTTGACCAAGAAGAGTACTCAAAAGGGAAGAGAAATCCTAAATTATATCAAGACATCTTATCCTTCAGTTATAAGTGTGTGCACATGGGTTCATTCCTGTCTCTTAAGACCAACATGACTCTTTGGTTCCGTGATGACTTTTCAGTATATTTTTGGGTCTTAGCTCCAAAAGCATCCTTGGATAGAGCCTCGCTGCCAGCGAGCGTCCATAGCCCCGGCGAGGTTATCTGCTATAATCTCACGGAGATTGCTCTACTTCCGGCGATTTATTTCTTTTCTTGTGTTTTGATTTCTTTGGTACACCTGTAGAGATTTCCGCACACCCAAAAGCCAAGTGTTTTGATTTTTTCATTCTTTTCCTTTTGATTCATTTTGATATTCTTTTCTTTTCATATATTTCCACACTTTGGCCTGTAAGCAATGAAGCTCACCTGGGTTTGAGCATTATAGTGGCGCTGAAGCAAGACTTCTGATTACTTTCTAGCCAACAACTTCACCTAGGAGACCATACTGACTCAGAGAACTCTTTTAAGTGTGTAAAAATATAATAACTGCGAGATTCGGTATCAGGACACAACAGATGACTTCCTTCCCAGTCAAGTACTACCCTCGACCTTAGGACACTTTAGAAATAATTAATTCCAGATTCATAGATCCTCCATAAATGCTTATCCAAGGAATATTCATAACCTTCCTTAGCAAGGTCGAACCAGAATGTGTGCGTGTAAGCAACATCACCCTTTCCGCAGAATGGGACACCCTCCTTATTGAAAGTAAAACAAAGCAAAGCCAAAGCAAAAGCAAACTAAACTAAGAAAACAACTAATCTAAGAAAACAAAGACAACTACTCTAAGGAAAGCAAGGAAAAACAACTAATCTAAAGAAAGCAAAAACAAAAACACGAAAGCAACTACTCTAACTACAAACAAGCTCCATCAAGGAACTCAGGGTAGGAAATAATGTTTCAGAAATTGCCCGTTAACGGGCAGTGGGATGTCTTCCCCAGTCAAGGTCTTCAACTTAAATGCATTTTCTCCCAATATCTCAGCAATCTGGAATGGTCCCTTCCATAAGTTGTCGAATTTATCGTGATCTCCTCTTCGTTCGTGGGCTTTATCCCAATATAGGACCAGGTCGGATATTCTGAAAGACTTCGTTGTAGCACGTTTGTCAAACCATCTTTTGACAATTCCTTGGTGTTTGGCAAAATTTTCGAGAGCTTGATCTCTCTGTTCTTCCAGTAGTAACAATTGTGATAGACGAATCTGCACTCTGTCATCTGGGTCTAGATATTCATGCATAAATCTGAGTGTCGGAATCCTTAGCTGGATGGGGAAGACAGGGTCTTGCCCATAAACTAGGTGATATGGAGAGGTTCCCAATGATCTTTTGGCTCTAGTCCTATCTGCCCATAGAGCAAACTTAAGTTGGGAATGCCAATCTCTCGGATTCTGACCTAACAGTTTCTTGATGACGTTGAGTAGATTCTTGTTCGTGGACTCTGCTAGTCCATTACCCTGGGGGTAGTAATTTGAAGAAAACTTTAATGTAATCCCATAATCAAAGGCCCAATTTGAAAATTTCAATGAGGTAAATGCAGATCCATTGTCACAAACGAGGGCCTTAGGGCAACTGAATCTGGTGACGATATGTTCTTCTAAAAACTTGATGACTGCATCTGTGGTACAATTCTTTAGTGCCTGCGCCTCAGACCATCTGGTGCAGTAATCTGTTGCTGTCAAAATATAACGATGTTGTGCTGAAGAGGGCGGATTTATCATGCCGATAAAATCGAGGCCCCACATTGCAAATGGTTTCACTTCCGTGATTGGCTGTAATGGCATAGCAGGATTCCTTTCACGTGTGGCAGTAATTTGGCAGGTATGACAAGTTTTTACATGTTCGTATGCATCTTTGAACACGGAGGGCCAATAGTACCCTGCTCTTAAGATCTGGTAAGCCGTTGCCTGACTTCCTCCATGTCCTGTCCCGAACTTGGAGTGGGAGTGTTCCATAATCCTCTTAGCTTCATCGTTTCCTACACATCTTAAGTAAATACCCTCATGATTCTTTCTATGGAGGGTGGAGCCCTGGAGCATGTAGTGCTGGCATTTGAGCCTGAAGGCTCGCTTTTGTGCGGGATTCATTTGTGCAGGATACTTGTAATTTGTCAAGTATGCAATGATATCGTAGTACCACTCTTTTGGGGGAGTGTCTGTCAATACATATGTCTGTTGTACTAAACCAGGCCCTTCAATGGCCATCGTCTGAGCTAGAGCTTGTCCGCGAACCAGTTTCATCGGCTGCAACTCAATATCGTACTCCTGGATAGTGGCGACCCACTTTCCTCTTCTTTCTCCTAGCTCATTCTGCATTAAGAGTGCCTTAACAGCTGCATCAGGAATGATGGCGAAGACCTTACTCCTCAAAATATAATGCCTGAATTTTTTGATGGCCTTTACCAGCGCATAG
Source organism: Sequoia sempervirens (assembly GCA_007258455.2). Taxonomy (NCBI): domain Eukaryota; kingdom Viridiplantae; phylum Streptophyta; class Pinopsida; order Cupressales; family Cupressaceae; genus Sequoia; species Sequoia sempervirens. The sequence goes on along the minus strand of VDFB02091786.1, from coordinate 57,017 downwards.
GCCTGCTTCTCAACACTTGGATATCTTAATTCGGCATCTTTGAGCGGTGAGCTCATGAAAGCTATAGGATGTTCATCCCTCTCTTCTGTCCTCTGAGTTAACATCGCCGCACAGGAATGTTCTGATGCAAAGGAGTATAAATAGAAAGGCCTCGTATAATCTGGGCTAACCAAGACAGGAGCATCAGCGATAGCCTGCTTGATCTCTTCAAATGCCTTCTTTGTTGGTGCGGTCCACTCCATTTTTGCATCCTTTTTTAACATTTCATTCAAAGGTTTTACTATCTCGGCAAAACCGGTAATAAATTTTCTGACAAAGTTGATCTTCCCGAAGAAAGATCTCAATTCCTTTTGGCTGGAAGGCAAATGAATCCTCGATATTGCCTCCACGCGTTCAGGGTCAATCAATATCCCTTTCTCAGTGATTAGGTGACCTAGCAATTTGCCTTCGGTGACCCCGAAGATGCATTTCTTTGGATTTAAGGAAATCCCATACCTTTGACATCTTTGAAACACTTTCCTCAAGTCTTCTACATGGTCCTCTCTCTTCTTTGAAAACATTGTCAAATCATCCATGTAGATGATTATACATTTTCCAATCAAATCCCGGAAGGCGATGTCCATGGCCCTCTGAAATGTGGCCCCTGCGTTGATTAGCCCGAAGGGCATTCTTTTATAGGCGAAGGTCCCCCATTTGGTGGTGAACGCTGTTTTCAATCTGTCCTCATACTCTACTAGGACTTGGTTATACCCCGAATATCCGTCCAAGAAGGACATCATTCGTGAGCCATTAACAATCTGTAGCACTTCGTCAAGCGATGGCAGTGGGTAATTATCCTTTTCAGAAGCTCTATTCAAATTCCGGAAATCCACGCATAGCCTGATTTCTCCGTTTTTCTTCCGAACTGGGACGAGATTGGCGACCCACGTTGAGTGGCGCACTGGGAAAATGATTCCCGCTGTTAATAATTTCTTTACTTCTTGATGGATAAGTGGTTCCAGCAGCGGGTTAACGGGTCTCTGACGCTGCCTGAAAGGCTTACTTCCTGGCTTGAGCGGAATTATATGTGTGATAATGGAAGTATCATAGGTCTTCAGGTCTTCGTAGCTCCATGCTATGACGTCAGGGAACTGTCTCAAACTCTGAATAATTCCCATCTTTTCTTTAGGCGTGCAAGTCTTCCCTATGCATACATTTTTAGCTTCGCGCTCTGCTCCTAGGTTCACTTTCTCATACTGGTCACCTTCAATCCTTCGGCTTTTGATCTGATCGATTTGATCCTGATCAAATATCCTCTCCAATTGTATCATCCCCCTTGGAATGATATTCGTTTTTAGGTTCAAGATGCCATTTTCATGAAATTCGGCTTCCTTCTGAGTTTCTTCTTCGTCAATCACTTGTGCTGCAAGAACATCGGAATTTGTTAAAAATTCACGGATGTGGTCATCATCCTCGAAAACTTGGAAGTTTGTAATATTATCCGGAATGGATGGTAGGGATGACAGCTCCACCGTGAACTGACTTATGCCATCCATGGCTAGCGGCTCTAGTGAACTGGCTGCTTGTGCCAAGGAATTTGCCACTTGATTATTCGTTCGGCTCATGGACTGAATATTGAAAGCATCAAAGCTCTCGACTATATCCCACACTCTGTTGCGATAGCAAGTCAGTCTCTTATTGTGGCAAACATATTGCTTCTTTATTTGCTTCACGACTATTTCCGAGTCTCCAAGAGCATATAGTACTCTTGCTCCTTTTCTAAGTGCCAGGAGTAACCCATGAATCAAGGATTCATATTCTGCTACGTTGTTTGTGCATGGGAACTCCAATCTATGAGCGGCAAGAAATACCTCTCCTTTTGGACTGATCAACTCGAAACCGGCTCCAGCTCCTTTCTTCGATCGGGATCCGTCAAACTTTAAGATCCAGACTCGTTCTTGCTGTGAAGGCTGTGGAGCTTGCAGGTTCTCATTTTCCTCTTGGTGTTCTTGCTCGGATTCCATTTCTTGTATTCTTACTGAAGAAAAGCCATCGATATGATTGACTTCTATACGGTCAGAAAAACTTGATGTATGTGGGATACTTCTTTGTACTTCTCTTACGGCCGTATGGCACATCTTGCAAATAAATTCTGAATGGGCCGTGTTATGCACTCGGCACCAGTTTGGTAACAACAAATCTTGAATCTGAACATCTTCTTGTAATTCCATTTTCATTTGGACACTCTTCCAAACAAAGTTTCTAAAGCTTTCAAACATTCTTCTATCACCGTCCTGGGAGCTCTCCCCCCTCTCAATCAACACGTTTGTTGATTCTTGCAACATAAGAACTTCAGTTGTTTTAGGCCTATAGGTGCCTAAATCTGTCTCTAGAAACAAGATCTCATTATTCTCTCCGTACTCAGTGATCATTAACCTGAGTCTAGGGGTGCTATCAATCCGTATCTGGTTTGGGACTCCTTTCCATGGCAACCACATATGGGAAAAGTCTGTGGCAATATACCCGTTCAATCTTCTCGCCCAGTCTCTACTCAAGAGCATGCCGTACCCGTCAGGAATATCTACCACTGAAATATCTATGCAACTTTGTATCCTTGGGTCTGCAGCTAGTTGCATGTAGATATTGTTCAATTCTCCCATAACTGGGACTTCTGTTTTGTCTAACTGTGTGACCTTCTTGTTGGTTCTTGCAGGTACGAGTCCCAACCTGTGGCAGATTGCAAGTGGCATCACGTTGCTTGAAGCACCGGAATCCACTAGGCAATTGTGTAGCATTTTACCAAATATCCTGACTGACAATAGAAATGGGGCAGGTTCATCTTTTCCCTGGTAGAAGACTACCGGATGTTTGTCCCGCTTATTGGTATCTTGATTCTTCTCTTTCTGATTCCTAGGCACAATGTCCTGCCTTGGCGGGGTATGCGGTTGTTCATTCGCCAAGACTTCTTCTTGAAAAATATTTGTGTCCATAAGGACCTCTTCTGGCGACATGTTCTTAGAACTCCCAGACGATGCCTGGGTCATCTTTACAACACTAGAAGGATGTTGCGGAGCATCAAATATATTGCCCGTCACTTCTGACTCGGCAATGTTAGCGTTTGCTGGAGCATTGGGTACTCCTCGGTTTGGCACATTCTGCGGAACATTTCTTGGAACAACAGCTTCAGTCAAGCTGCTCAAAAGCGTTTCCCGAATCTCAGGAATTCTCATCAGCTCAATCAAAGGCAAGCTGACCTTTATTCGTTTGAATTCATCTAACACATACGAGCTCAACCTCTTTAGCTCTTCCCGGGGACGATCTCTTGCCTGAGCTTGAGCCTGTGTTGCTGGCAGGTTCACTTGTCTTGTTTGTCCCGCTTGAGGAGCGGTAGCTTGTCTGGTTTGTTCGGTTCTTGGAGCGATAACTTGCCTTGCTCCACTCGTCTGGGTATTCTGTTGGTGGTACTCCGGAGAATCTCTGGGAAGAGACGGCACGTTGGTGGCATTCGGATTCGGCGGGGTCTGAAAATTGTTTGGTGGCACGGATGAAGTTAAAGGCTCATTCTGACGATGATTCCTCTGGTATATCCTCAATGGATTTCCAGCTGCCTGTTGGAGCACTTCTCTGGTTCCTTCTACGAGAACACTGTTGTATAATGGAGGAAAATTGTAATCATTCGCCGTAGATGGCTGATTATATGGGTCTTGAATTTCTAGACCGCCTTGGTATCTTGGCGCCTCCACCGGGCCATTTGCAGATGCAGGAGGAAACCTCTGCTCTTGTTGGTATCGTGGGTATTGAACATTTTCAATCACAAGGGCTTGATCATACTTCGGTGCAGGAACTATCTCGTATCCGGTTACTGGAGGATCTTCCGCCTCTGAATTCCTTCTCTCACTTCTGAAAATATCGGCGGCTACCTGAAACTCCCGACAATGTAGCTCGGAGTGTTGGTCTGTGTTATGTAGCCTGCACCATCCTGATAGTGCTGCCTCAGCTAGGAATACTTTGTTCGTGGGACGATTGTCAGCTGGTGGATTATCTAAGGGAGATGGTACAGTACCATTGTTTGGTCCAGTATTCCAGGTCTTCTTTTGGAAGCCTGGGTTATTATTTCGTGGACCTTGATAATTCCCTTGATAATTTTGGTTATCCCTTTGATACCCTTGACTTTGATAATTACCCTGAGGTGCTTGATAATTCCTCTGAAAACTTTGAATTTGGCTGTTTTGTCCCTTCAGATAAGTGACTTCAGTGGACAGCCTTTTGACTTGCTCAATCAAGTCTCTCATTTCATCCTTCTCTTCTTGACTCCGTGTCGAAGTTGACGCGTTCTGGAGATATACGGGCCGAGTTGGTGGTGCTTGGGACACAGGAGCCCCAGGATGGATGACCATTTGGTTGCCCATTGAAGGAACTGGGTTTAACATAGGCGTCTGATGAGCCAATGCCCGATTAATATCTTGTATTTGATTTTGGGATGCTGCGTTTCCCAAGTAATTGAGCGGACCAGGAGCCATACCTACTCCTAAACCCGTGCTAGCTGTTATTGCCGCAGCATATGCTCCCTTCAGATCTGCTGGGAGTGGATTGGTGGACTTCACAAACATGGCCGTAAGGCGATCCAAAGCCTCATAATAAATCGGCAACGCTGCTGCATTGTCTAACAGGTAAGGATCTCTTAGCCTTGTGTAGGCTTTGTGGAATCTATTGTTGAATGTATTGATAGGCTCATGTTCTTGTCTCTTGATTTCCACAAATTGCCTATATAGATCAGATGGAGCAATAGGTGGCCTGAACTTCTCCAAGAAAGCAGTCTTCATCTCTTGCCAAGTGCGGATAGAGTTGGCGGGCAAATGAATATACCAATATGAGGCCTCCTCATCGAATGTGTAGGGGAAAAGCCTACAGGCAACATCTTCTTCTCGGATATCTCTATTTTGGAGAAGATCCTCGAAAAGCCTGATATGCTCGTCTGCGGTGTGGTTCAGGTCACCACTATGAAACTTGGAACAAAAATGTTCCGGATTCTTTGGTAAATCATGGTAGACAGCAAACGTCATGGGCGACGCATCAGCTGGACGCCACGCCATTGGAGCGTTTGGTTGGTTTGGTTGAGCTGGTTGCATTGGTGGAACGGGTTGCACGGGCTGTGCAGCCACTGGAATTGGTTGACAGTCCGGAAAGAGGTCAAAAGGAACTCTCTCGCTTGGTGCTTCTTCACTGGACCCAACTGCGCTAAATGATGCCTCCTGCGATGCTTCAGACTTCTTCTTCTGCCTATTCCTGTAAGGTGACAGCTCTATAAATTCTTTAAAAGAATTTGGAGTAGATCTGGTAATCCTTCGTAGTCTATCTGCCGAGAAAGAGCCGATTCGATCCAGCGTGCTCTTCAATCTTGTTGAGGTGGTGCAGGAGCTTGTGGTGCAGGGGCTGCTTGATTTGCTTGTTGGTTCGCTTGTTGGTTGGCTTGTCGGATGTGCTCTCGTTCAAGGGCTTCAAATCTTTCAACAAAGATGTCTCTTTGAACGTTGAATTCAATTCGTCGTGCTCTTTCTTCCTCTCCCTCGAGAATAAAACGCATGCGAAACCAATCAGGAGCACTTCTTCTCACTTGCCACGCGAGGCTGAATAGTTCGGTGATGATGTCCTCTTGTTCGTCGTGAAAACCCAGGTTAGGTTGTAACACTGGCTGAGGATCTTGATTAGGTTCAGGAACGTTGGCTGGGAGCCCCATTCTTCATCCTACTGTCAACACTTGTACTTGAGGATGAACCCGTAACAAATGATCTTTCAATATCGTCAAACTTTTCTTTTAGGCGATCTATCTTCTGCCTTATCAGATCTTTCTTGATTGCTTCTTCGAATCTTTTTCCTTTTTCCTCTTCTCTAGCAAGGACTTGGCTTGTCTGTCTGAATTGAGCACGATCGGCCTGTGTCTTCCAAGCTAGTGTATATAACTGATCAATAATATCCGTTGGAGGTTGATCTGGTTGTTCAACAGGTACATGAAAAGGAAACTCATGCGGTAGTACCATTCTGCATCATGCCTACTGCCTGAACTTGTAGTGATGTATCAAAGATTTCTCTTCATACGGCCCCCTCCTTTGAGCAATTTCTGTGTCAGCCCTCCTTCTAGCGCCAATTCAATGTTGAGCGCGGGGAGGAGGGTAAAAAGTCTCCAAGATTATCCCCACAGATAGAAAATTTGATAGGACCTGAAATTGTACTAAGTTGTTCGCGTCAGCCCTCCTTCTAGCGCCAATTCAATGTTGGGCGCGTGGGAGGAGAGGCGAGCATATACAAAGGTGATGTAGCAAAGATTTCTTTTCGTTCAGCCCTCCTTCTAGCGCCAATTCAATGTTGATGTGTGTTTTATCATCCACCAAACATTCAGAATAAAAATGTCCAAAGACACTCTATCCTCTCTTGAAAAACCACCGCATATGCTAAGATTGCAAAGAAGATCATATGGCGATTCCAAGGTTTCTTTAGTCGGGTCTCGACGTGTGGATAAGCTCAATGGTCGTTGTGATAATGCTGGTAATAAACAAGGGGACTTACGTAGAAAGTCTGCACAAGCTAGGGACTTAGGAAATTTATCTTTGTAGGTTCTCAATTAGGACTTTCAATTGTGGATCTCAAAAAAAATGGCAAAAAGAATAGGGTTTAGAGAGTCTAGTCTAAGCCTAAGAAATCAAGAGACAGTAAGGACTTGGTGAAGCGAAATAAACCACACTTTGTTTCGCCTCCTGCAGGACAACATACGCAAAGTGGGTGCAATCTTCAAGGGGTTTGTGAGAATAATTTTCAAACCTCGAATGAGGTTGAAGTTAAGCTTCCACGTTTAAGAGCTCGGGCTAACTTTACAAATCGAATGCAAATCATCCATTCGAAAAAAGTATGAGCTACACTTCACCATCGAATCAATACGATCAATCTCTCATTCAATTTAACAACTTTTCAAAGCAAATTCTATTTAATCTAAATTTAACTCTAATCTATGGTGGAAGATAATATGTAACCTCGCTTACTATTCAACAATAAGAAGTGATTCAAGGCAAATCATGCTCAAGAGCTTTTATCATTCAAAATAGTCTCAATGCGACAATATACATAACAAGTCTCCACACAAAATGAAAATGAGAGAGCACTAGTTTATATAGAGCTCCAAAAATGAAATAGACGGCCGAGATTTAAACAAGATTAACGGCCCAGATTGTTACAACCAAACCCTAATTAGGGTTTCCCAAAATAACAAGAGTTAACCATCAGAAAACTATCAGAAAAGTGGCAGTTCCAGCTATAATCAAGGAGAGGCGTCCTTATCCATTTGAGTGGCATTGTGTTTGGCGAATCTGGACACTACGGCAATGACTTCGTCCATCGTGACAGGAGGTAACATGCTGATCCGGAATTCTAGTCCGTCCAACTTCTCGGCGCATCTGGCAAAGGTACCTTCCCAATCTGTCTCCTGCTTCTCAAAATCTTTCCGAATGGATGAGAGTCTTGCCACTCTCGCAAAGTCCTGCTTCGAAAATGGTCCAGCGGTCGGGAAGAAAGTTTCTTGAACTTTTTGCTTCAGTCTCTCTAACTGCATGTCGTTCTCCCGGATGATCTCACGGTCGAACATGTCTGAAGCTATCCTGCAAATCTTCTCCTGAATTCCTTTGACCTGCTCTTCAATTCCAAGCCCATCAATTCTCGCCTTCTCCAATACTTCTTCTCTTATTGTCACTGCCCAAAACCAGTGATGAAAATCATATGCTACCCCTGCAGCAATCACCTTTTTATCAACTAACTCCTCCCTCGGAGTGCTTTTCAAAATCCTAAGGCTCGGAATAAGCCTTTCTTGCATATCCGGGATACCATCCCATGTCTCTGCCATATCCATCAACCTAGAAAGAAACGAAGAGGTTCGTCCATAAGCAAGCGCCAACCTCTCCATGAACAAGGCAGCCTCCATGCCTTCACCTGCCATCCAGTCTTGCGCTTCCCTGGCTGTCACCATTCCATGCTCAACTTCCTGAGTCATCTCCTGTGATGAATTGAGGAGAGGAGGAACAGTTGCATTGCCTTGATCTAGCGGCTGGGTCAAATGTTGTATATATTCTTTGAGACGTTTGACCTCCTTTTTATACTCTTTCTTCTTGGTCACTTCCTTTTCCAGTCTCGCTTTAATGGTCGAGACGGAATTATCTAACTCTTCTACTTCCTGACCTTTTGAGGTCGGACCAAGGTCAACAGTGGTGATAGCATACTCCTGCGGAGTGATTTCGTCCTGTGGCTTGTCCACTGTAGGTACTGCAATGTGCACGGAACGGTTACCTGTCTCGTTCCTCTGGATGGTGGAAAACTTCTTGGCGGGCTTCTTGGCAGCAACTTGTTCTAATCTTGCCAAGAAATCGGCAGTATCGTCCTCTTCTTCCTGTTGAGCCTCAGCAGGCGCCTGGACCTTCATTCTCTCCAATAGCCAGTCTGGAATGGTTGATTGTTCAATGCCGTCCTCGACCTGAACCTCGTCCTCGTTTGGAACATCCATGACTCCTCTGAGGGCGGAAATCATCCCTTCTTCTAAGTCATTATCCTGGACTTCCATGTCATTGTCTGAACCTAAAATCTCTGTGCCTGCTGGTGATGCAGGCTCTTCATCATCTAATTGGATAGGTTCATTGTTCACTTCCTGAGCTGCAAGAGGTTCGAGCATCTCAACCAAGGAGTCGTCTATATTAGCCACCAAATGGTCAACATTCCTGGACGCTGCTGACCGAGAAGGTCCTCCTTTATGCTTCTTGGAAACAGGTTCTGCACTTGGCACCATTTCTTTTCTTTTCTCTCCAATCCCAACCAAGTCTTGATGGGATGCCCCGGCATTAGAGGAATATGATTCTGATTCGCTCAACAGATCATATGTGAGCGTGATTCCTTTTTGTCTCAATTCCTGAACATGATCATCAACCCACCACTGAGAATATTTCGTCACTGGCCTCATTAGGGTGGCTAGGTCTGCATGCTCTGGCTCTGACCACTTCACTGGAGGGAGAGGTCTGCTTTCCTCAAAGCGAGGCTGGACATGGTTTCCATCGTCTTGTAGCTGGTCAGGCACTCGACAGAACTCGATTGTTCTCATGAAATCTACGGACATCCTGGACCACATCTTTCGTCTGATCTCGTATTCATCGGCAGCATTTGCCCAATAATCCTCCAGTTCCGTCCTGTGCTTATATCTTCCTTCCTTCCACTGTCCGGATGTTATGATGTGGGTCATAGTTGACCCTGGACTTGTATGCCGTGAAAGGGTACCATTGGATCTCCAGCCGTGCACTCTCAGCTGCTTGGGCGGATGGGCAGTACTCTAGCATGTTCCCGATGAAGAAAGGGAATGTGACGGACGCTTTCTTGGTCGGCCTCTGAATATTCTGGTACTCTTCTAATTGTCTCAAAACCTCGAGCAATACCATCCGATTAGTCGGATAGATAGGCAATTTATAGGGATTTCCAGTAAATCCCTGGATCCTGATATATGTGAATTTCGGGAATTGGATGAACCAAGACCCGTATTTGCTAATAAGGCTTTTTGCTTCATGGCTCAGCCTTTGATGTATTCCTCCTTGGAGCTTTCTGGTGATATGCATTAGGAATGCATCATGCACCCTCCTGAAGTGAGTCTTTTCTTTCAATTGGAGCTGAGGATAGCAGTCGTAAGGCCTGAGCTCGTTCTCTCCATTGCCAATTCTGCCTTTGCAGACCAATCCTGGATATCTGTATGATCTGGCCAATAGGTATATCACATATGAACTCATGTGAAAAGACTTAGTCTTTTCAAGGTTGATCAGTTGCTCATGAAGGTTGTCACTTATCATCCGTGACCAGTTAAACATCTTGACTCCAGAGGTGACTTCGTCGATGAAGTAGTACATCCAGCTCTCAAAGAAGGCACCCTGCGGATTGCCTGCGATCCTGTTCAGCATCAGCACGATATCTCCAAAATCTTCCTTGAAATCCGTGCGGCGAGGTCTCTTGGGCATCTTCTTGATTGATGGCTTTGGCTTGTCCATCCATACCTTGTTGACTGTGGTGGCGCACAAATCTGCCTTGCTGTCATATAGCATTTTGGTTTCTTCTTTGGTCTTATAGACCGTTCTTGAATGCTCAGGGATGCCAAAGGTTTCTTGGATTACAACTTCATTCAAATGTGCCAAGACTCGTCCGTCAGGGGCGATGATCTGTCTCTTTTGAGCATCATAATGGCGAGCACATTCCACCATTAACTCAGCACAATCCATGGCCGGTGGGAATCCAGCTGCTTGGAAGATCCCGTTTCTGACCATTCTTATGGCTATTGCTGTGGGAAGTCCCTTCTGACCGTATACTCTTTGCTTGAATTCGTCAAAATCCACATGTCCGAGGTCAGTATCTACAACATTCTTCCACTTTGAGATGACCTTGGTCTCCTTTTGGGCACCCTTATTGGCGAACTTCATTTTCAGCTTCCTTGATAATCCTCCTGCCGTGTCCGTCAACCTGCAGTCATAAAATTAACATTAATAAAAAGACTTTTAAAATAGTTTAAACCTCGTGCCTTGGATTCGAGAATAAATAATAACTTTCAGCTGTTCAAATAATTAAAATATTGCGAAAAAGCAAGCTGAAAGTGACTTTGATGGAGTTGAAAATTCTTGCCAGAACTTCGTCAAGAGGAAAGGGCATAAAAAGATAGCAAATTTAATTAACCAATCCTCAAACCTCAGTGAAGGATCGTCAAATGTAAATCAGATTTAAAAATCTGATTTTTTTGAAAAGTGCGCCCCTCTTCAAGAAGAATTCAGCTTTGAAAATTTTCTTTTTCTTTTCCCGCGAAAAATTCCTCAGCATAACACTGCTTATCCTTCTGGACAATTCGACTTTGCCTATTGATGAATTGATTGCCTGACGATTTCGAGAAAGATCAAATTTCTCTTCAGCTGTGTGTGGAAAAATGAGTTGCTGAAACTCATTATAATGCTGAAAGATTGAATTCGATTTAGCAACTGCCATCTTTCTTCTCGATCCTCGATTTGTTTTCATTTTCCAAACAGGCAACTTTCCTTTTATTTTCCGACAAGGCTCAGTCTCGAACTTATCCGGACAAATCTCCTTGATCTTCAAAAATTCGATTTTCTTATTTTTATGCTTATCTTTGATTTTTCGAATTTTTAAATAAACGTTTAAATATTTAATTAAATTCGTGATGAATTTAATTTTTCTCGCTGGATTTCATCTTTGCCTGGCGTCCTTCGTTTTCTTCCGATTCGTGTCTGGCAAATTCGATTCTGTCCAAGGTATTTTTAAATTCCAAATAGTTGAGAATTAATTATTAAAATATTAAAATATTTTAATTAATTCCAACCCGTTCGTCTTGGACCCATGGCTATCTCGATTGTTCTTCCGTTTTTTCTTGGCTGAGAGTGTATTTTCCGATTTTGTCCTTGATTTCGTCTAGCCAAACCAAAATTCAAGCCATTCCGTCGAAAATTTCATTGCCAGATCCTCATTTTTCTTTGCCAAGGCGAGATTTTAAGCTTATTCTCCTCTGCCAAAGTCAAATACTTCCTTGCTCGGTCGAATTTTTCTAGGCAAGATCCTTGTCAGAATGTCTTTGCCGGTTGAATTTTCCTGACGTCTGACATATTCTTCATCCTTTTGGTCAAGGACGATCCTTCCTCTCCTTTTACCTCGTGCATTTTCTTTAGCCAAAGTTGACAATTTCTTCGCATTTTCCATACTTAGGCAAATTTTGCCTTTCTTTTCCCTCATCGTATTAGGCATATTCCGTTTCATTCTTCGCCATATCCTGACGTTCTTTAGCACATGTCCTTTCAATCTTGGCATTTATCCTCTCGAAGGTGTCCGGATGTCTAGCCAACGTCTTCATTTTCCATCCATTAGCCTCTATACTTAGGCGAAATTTAGAGCTTTTCTTTGGATTTGGCCTTGACACTTAGCCAAAAATCATCATCTTATCATCTTGGGCGGACTTCATTGGCATCTTGGACGGTCATCATGGATTTCTTTAGCAACTTGCTAACTCCTTCCAAGTGCATGGTGGACATCTCTCCTCTTTGGATATGCATCTTGGACGTAGATCATGGATGTCTTTGCACTTATTCTCATCGTTTTATCCCTTTGGGAAGGATTTTCCACCCTTTTAAGCCTTCATACTTAACCAATTTCGAAATTTTCCCTTGGTAGGCATCAACACTTAGTAAAATTTCAATTTTTTCTTACTTCATAAGTCTAGGCGGACTTTACTTGACTTTCAGCCAAGTCCCACCTTTTAAGGGCGGACTTCTCAAGCATTTTGGACGAGTTTCATGCACATGGGCGGACTTTGAAGGTCTTTGGGATGTCTCCCTTTGAAGATGGCGGACTTCTAGCCTTCTTTGGACGTGCCTTTTGGTGCTAGGCGGACTTTAGAAGCACTTTGGACATCCCTTCTTTCATATGGCGGACTTTGGGACCCTTTTGGATGTGCATTCTTGAAGATGGCGGACTTCATGAGCCTTTAGGATATCCCCCTTAACTGCTGGCGGACTTCAAAGCTGTTTGGCACAAGTGTGGCGGACTTTAGAGACCTTTTGGACATCCCTCTTGCACACATGGACATGCAGAGGATGCAAGGATATACCTTCAAGATGCATGGCGGACTTTCTAAGATGCAAGGATGGGCATGCTATATGCTGGGCGGACCTTGGAATATCCAAGGATATTCTCCATTGCTGCTGGGCGAACTTCATGACTTCCAGATTTTCACAAACTTCATCTTTCCTTCTTTTCCCATGGCGATTATCCAGACTTGCACAGATTTCTCACAAACTTCACCATTTTTGAGCCGATTTCATGATTTCATCTTCAAATCTGATCGATCTTGACTGGTTTTTGACTGGTTTTTCCAGATTTTTCGAACGTTTTCAGTCTGATTTTCATGTTTTTGAACTTTTTTTTGCAAATTTTTCAAATTTTTCAAATTTTTACTTTTTGATTTTCTGAGAGTTCTGGTGAGTTTTTCGGACTTCTGAGTGCGTTTTCAGAACTCGGGACCCTTCTAAAAATAGAAACTTTCCAAAAATAGAAACTTTCTAAAAATAGAAAAAGCAACCCTAAAAAATAGGGGACCCTATTTGGTCCAAAAATGCCAAAAATGAAAAATCGAAAAAGCAACTTTTCCTAAAAAATAGGAAGTCTCAGAATTGGCCGAATTCACAGTCGATCTTTGTCTCTTGGGCCTTCTGAGCGCTTCCATGACGTCTACGCGCTGATTCAAACATGAATTCCTGACTTGGCTTGGATAACTCTTGGCGAACTGACTGGAAACTCTAAGCAAAGTGATCTCTCGTAACCGCCGCAAGGAGACAAAACCCTAAAAACTAGCAGGCAACTGGGGGTCCCCATCAGCGATGGGGCGATGTGTGAAAAGGTCACAACATGCATGTCCCTTAAGCTTGATGTCTCTTGGATGTAGTTCTTCAACTTCAAGCATCGATAAGTGGGATGTTTTTGGATTTTATGATGTTTATGGATCTTAGGTTTTACAGGTAGCATGAAAGGGGTGGATTTATTTTGCTTAGCTTCTTGTATGGATTAATTTGTAGGGTTGGCAATGCTAGGGGGGATTTTAATGACATGCTCATATTTGCTAAGGGTGCGGCATAACCCAACTTCATGTTTTTAATCGTGAGTCCTTGCTAGTAGCCCTTAGATGACATCCTTAATAGCTATGTTGGGTTGATTCGATTGTTTGGATTCTTGTTTAAGTTTTGAAGGTTTGTGTGATGGAGGATTTATGCAAGGAGATAGGGATGCCAATTGCTCATTTGAGGTGTGGAGTTGGTCAAGCATAGCTTGGATTTGGCTTTGGCTTTGGCTTTGGCATGGACACTCTTGTGCTAGAATGGTTCCTTCTTGGTGAGGGTTAACATATGGGATGTGTGGGTTAGGAGATACATTGGTGGATGGTTTAGGATCTACATGGATGGATGGATTAGGGTTAGGATTAAAATGGATAGATGGCAGTTCTAATGAATGATGGGTGATAGGGATTGATGGATGGGTAGATGAACTGGGATTAAAAGAGAGTAAGGGATGATTTGATGGATAGTTCAAGGGACTTAGATTAAAAGAGGGTAAGGGATGGTTTGATGGATAGTTCAAGGAACTAGGATTAATGTGGATGGATGGTGGGCTGATTTGATGGATGAGGATTAGCCATGTACAATTTTTGGTTTGGAAGGTTTCCCCTACCTACCTGTTCAAGGTTATAGTTCAGGGAAGCTTAGTTCTCGTGTCTATAAGGTACCTAACCATGACATCCATGTCTTGCCAGCAATATATAATCTAATGTGGTGTTTCTCTTGCCATGGAGATGGCCAATAAATTTTAGATTTGGGCTTGTGGGATAGCTAGTGCTAGGATGTTCTTGGTCTAAGGAATTGTAATGGTTCATGCTTGGGTGACTATGGCCCATGGTTAGCTTGCTTGAGATAATTTTGTCAAGGGCTTCATTGGTATGTTCGTCTTAATCCACAAGATTATCATCCTCATGATATTCTTCTTGATCGATAAGGCTATCATCATTATCAAAATAAAAGAAATCATTGAATTGTTAGAAAGGAGGTCACGATTTCTTGCTTTGATTGGATTAGACTTTACAAAGGTTGACTTGAGTTGTTGCATGGGTTTAACACAAACAAGAAGACAATGAAGACACAAGAATGCCCTAGCTATTCAACTAGGAGTGTTTTGATCATAGTTGGAAAACTCGCCCCAACAAAAAACTCGCCAAGGGAAAAATTGGAGAGTTTTTTAAAACTCGCCAAAAACTCGGCAAAAAACTCGGGAAATGAAAAAATTGCTTAAATTTCATTAAAAACACATTTTTTTTGCAAAATTCAATGACAAGATGAATCCAATGAATCCATAAATGAGTACAAAAGTGTTTTCTATTAATTTTGATTTACTTTAATGTAAATTGATTACAAAATCGCATTCTCATGCGGAATCCCGATGGCTAAAAGCCTAAAAGTCTGATACATGAAAACAGTAAAACTAGAACTAGAAGCAAATACTAAACAACTAAATACAACATGCTTGGCTTTCCTCTTCCCTAGTCTAGCAACAGCTAGGGAAGAAGGGGTGGGTCCTCTAGTCCTGCCGCATGTGCGTGGTGCTGGTGGCGGTGGTTGCGGTGCTACTGCTACTGGCTCTGGCTGGATCTCATCAAACCCTACATCTCCGACTCCTGATGCACCCACATCCTCCATTGCCTCTCTCTCGAAGTCAAGGATTTCATCTGCGCTAAACAATGGAGGCTGCTCCTCTCGCCCTGTCCAATCACTATTCTTTAACTCAATAGGATCCAGTGATTTTTCTTCAACTCTCTTTATGCGCAACTGAAGGTTGTATTGCACAAAGACCAGGTCATTGAGGCGCTTTTGTGTTAACTTGTTCCTCTTCTTCGTGTGAATGGACTCGAACAAGCTCCAATTGCGCTCACAATTGGATGCACTACAAGGCTGACATAGAATGCGGAGGGCAATTTTTTGTAGATTTGGGGTTTTTCCACCCCAATTTTTCCACCAAACATTTGCAAAAAAAGAAAAGAAAATTGAAGAGTTAGAAAACAAAGTCAAAGACTCAAAAGTCAAAAGTCAAAACACATTTTATCAAATTCTAAGATGCATGTGAAATAAACTTAAAATTTAAAGACTCCGAATTTTATACCTGGTGGCAGAGTGGTTCTTCCTCTAACAGCCAGCTCCGAAGAAAAGAGATTACCAGTTGCCTCCCTGTATATATCCATCTCCTTGACGATGAGGTCTCTCACTGCAACCTCGGGTTCCATCCTCTGAATGCATGTTGTGAGCCCCTCCATAACCTCTCCATTAGGATCAGAGAAGCTCTCTGAGAAGAGATAAGAAGGGTTGAGGAAGTACCCTGCTGCATGGATGGGTTGGTGGAGTTGATTGTTCCACCTCCTATCAACAATCTCCCATATGGGATCAAATTTGAGGCTGTCCCCCATGTAATAACTTTTGATGGCCTCCTTGGCCCTATCCATGGCCTCATAAATGTATCCCATTGGGTTTTCATCCCCATCTACCAAGCGGAGGACTCTAACCAAGGGCTCCGACACCTAGATTAAAAATACAAAAAGATCAAAGTTAGAAATTTATAATGAAAGGCTTAAAGTTAAATTAAAAAATATATATTTATATTCAACTTGAGATTAAAATTAAAATCAAAGTTTTGAAGTTACCCTCACGATCTCTGTAGCTTTTTGTGCAAACAAGGGGTCGAAGACTATTGCAGAAATTCTATCTCCTTCGGCCTTCTTTGAATATGAGGAGTCATTCCATGCTTGACTCACGAACATTTGTTTTAGAGAGCCCAAAGAATCCAAAATGCTTTGCAACGTTAGGAAAATTGTTGCAAACCTTGTGGCACCCGATCTCACCAACTCCTTCCCTTGCGTATGCTCTCTCATCAAACTAAGAACCCAAGGGTGATTGTAGATATATTTTGTGATGCTCCTTGCATCATCTACAATCGGTGCCACCCAAACAAGTTTGCCTATGTCCTCCAAAAGAAGGTCAAGGCAATGAGCCGCACAAGGTGACCAAAAGAGTGATGGATGTCTACTCTCAAGCATCCTTCCAGCTGCCACATACGCTGCTGCATTATCTGTGATGACTTGCACCACATTAGCAATCCCCACCTCCATCACAACTTCATCCAACAACGTACACAATGTATCTGCAGTTTTTATCCTGTTGGAAGCATCCACCGACTTCCAAAACACAACTTCACCTTTGGAAGCAACCAAAAAATTAAGGATGGTGCGGTTTCTCCCATCCGTCCACCCATCAGAAAGAATTGAGCAGCCAAATTTCTTCCATTTAGTTTTTTGCTCTTCCACCACATGCATTGCCCTTTCGGTTGCATTTGTGAGCAAACTGCAAGTACAAAGTAAAATAATTAAATAAGTACAAAATTGTAAGTTTTAAACAAAAAATAGCTTGAATTCAACATAAATAATAAATTAATTTAAATTTTAAATTAAAGAACATAAAATTTAAGTTGACTTGTCACTTACCTCCCACTCAAATCTTTGCGAGAAGGTGGCTTGAAGCCTTTTCCCGCAACTGTCAATGAAGTGACCATATTGTGCCAATAGGGACTACTCGCCACATTGAATGGTATGTTATTGAAATACCAAAAATCAGCACATGCCATGTTGGCATGTTCATGCACCTCCTTGTTCCACCCTGTAGCCTCCAATGATACCTGTGCTCCTGGTGTGTTTCTTGGCACAAAAAAACTCTGTGGGTTGCGTGAAGATGAAGGTGGTGGTGGCATTGGCACTCTAGTCGAACTAGAGGAAAAGGGGGGCCTAGAGGATGGTGTGGCTGTGGAGGATGTGCCATGAGTGTGAATCCGTGGACCATGAAGAGAGCCCACAATGCCAATAATATCTGCATCCTCATCTGACTCTATCTCCATGTGCTTGACCCTGTGCTCCTAAGTCCCATGGGCATGTGCATGTCCACTGGCTATGGATGTTGCTATGGCTTTTTTAGCCCTCTCCCTTTGCATTTTTTTTCCTCAGCAAGTGAAAGTAGGGCAAGCATCTCTCTTCTAATCTCTTTTTTGGGCTGCCCACAAACCTTGGAATCACGCTGAGGAATGCCTGCTAGATGGTATTTGAGGTGATTTATGCCTCCATGATATGTATTTTTGCATTCACCACAAACAACTGTTCCAGGCACTGGCCCTCTGACACCATATTTCCATGTAGGGTCTCTAGCCCTTGCAGGACGAGTGCCTGGAACCCATGATGATGGTGTGCGAGGGGTGGAACTTGATGGGGTGGGGGCGGAACCTGATGCTGAGCCTGACCCAGAGCTAGAAGCCATTATATTGTGTAATGTGTATTCACTGATCAATGATCAATCTACACATTCAAAAATATGTACAACATATTAGTTTTTTAATACAAAAAAATTTAAAAAACAACCTAAAATCATTAAAACTTCAAAAATTTAGAGCTAAATTTGATTTAAATTGATACAAATGTGTTTAAATGAATTATCAATTAACATTATTAACTAATGTTATCATTCTACACAAAAAATGACCCTGGGTCTGAAAATTTCAAAAAACAGTGAAAAAAATGAAAAAAATCAGCAAAAATCAACAAAAGATTGTGATGAATCTTGTTTTTTGGATTCTAAATGCAAAAAAATTGTTTCTTTGTGCTCTATCATGTCTTTTTTTCAATTTGGAATGAGTATTTTGCAAGAAGAATGAAAGAAAATAATTAATCAAAAACAAAAAACAAAAACAAAAACCTTACCTGTGAATTGAATTTCCCTTCAAAGTCCACACAAAATGGCATTTGAATCCGCTCTCCTCAATGGCAAATCGTTGGAAATGATATCTCCTTGCTTGGGGGGGGGGGTTTTAGCTCCTCACACAAAGTATCAAGTGATTTTGAAATGAAATGAACAACATAAAAGACGTCGTCAGCCTTTAACACTGCGCAGGTGAGTTTTTTGCACGGACTAGCGAGTTTTTGGCGAGTACTCGCCACTAAAAACTTGAAAAAACTTGTTTTCCCCTGTTTGGCGAGTTAACTTTGAAAAAACTCACGAGTTTTTTAAGACTCGGCGAGTTCTCTGCGAGTATGCCAACTATGGTTTTGATTTTGTAGGCCCACAAATATACTTTGATCTAGTCATAAATAGGATGGCCTGTTGATCTTAAGGCGTTCATCACAAATTTGATTATTGTTTGTTTGTGGCTTACTATTCCATTTGTGGATGTACAACACGAGTAACTTCCTAGAATTGTTTGCTAGTGCACTACAAAAACCAAATGACTGATGGGTTTGCTATGCTAGGCTTGTACAAGACATTCTAGGGATGTCCTTGATATACCCAAAAGTATGTGAGGCCTAATTCCATGAAGCTAGGTGTATCTCTAATGGCTTGGTACAAGGGGGTAACCCACTTTCATTCTTTATTTGCAAGCAAAGTTTCTTGCAAGCTTAGCCCAAAACAACAAATGTACTTCCAAGGGAGAGTCTTTTGATTCTCCCTAATTTCTATACCCTATGGGAATTTGTGGATTCGTGTTGCCACTTGGTGATGAAATCCAAGCTAGGCTTGCTAAAAAGAAACTGAAACAAAACGACTTAATGTTTTTGTTTTCCAAAGTCACCTTTTGGCATGAGGTAAGAGCATACACGTATTAACCTTTTAGGGGAAAACAAAAAGTGACAAAAGAAATGTTTTTGATTCCCAAGATCACCATTCGATGCGAGGGAGCAGCATACACTTTTTAAGTCATGCAAGCATGACAAACAAGTTGACCCTAGAAAATGAAATGTGTGAAAGCAATGAAAACACATATAAACAATGTTTGAGATTATGTCATGGTCAAATGAACCTACAACACATGTTAGTAGTTTGTTAAATGGTCTTCGACATAAAACCTGCAACTAGATGCTAGCAAATGACATGCAAAGGCCAAAAAGACCCTTGCAAACAATGAGCGTTAGCAAAAAAAGTTCAAAACATGAGTTAATGATTATTTGGAAGCGCTTGTGCTGTTATGCAAAGTGTATACACCACTAGAAGTGCACATATGCTGCCACCCATAACAAAAACACTAAAAGATTAAAAAAGGAAATTCTAGAATACAAATATGCTAACTCAAATTGCAAAAACGCTACAAGGTGATGCAAGTACGTTGCTAGGGTTGCAAAAATGCCATTGGATGATGCAAGTGTGCCACTGGGTGTAGAAATATGACTCTAGGATGCAGGTGTGCCACCCTGTGGAAAAATACCACTCCAAGATGCAAGTGTGCCACTAGGGTTGTAGGTGCACCACACTGTGCAGAAATGCTGCTCCAAGATGTAGGTGCGCCATGAAGATTACAGGCATGCCACCTTGGAGAGTGCTTGCAGGTGCTAATTTGCTACAGATAAATGCAGATACATTGTTTGACAGAGTGAATGTGCTGTTTGATAGCACGGATATGCCAAATTGGAAAAGATGGAAATTTTGTGACAAATTCTGCAGAAAACTTCAAAAAATGCTAAACAAGAACAAGGATTAGCTTGGGATGAGGTCTTAATAGGCATGCTAGAATGTGAATGCTAAAATATGTTATAAAACAATAGAAACAAGCATCTTATCCTATATCAAACATGCACCTCTGATAGAGCAAAAGGAATGTAAACAATGACAAAAAGCATTAAATCTTTTTCTCATACACCACCACTCATCTTATCCTATATCAGCATGCACCACCATTCATGAGCTACTCCTTCTAGGTGAAGGGTAGCAAATTTGATGGCCTCTTTCTCATACATTGGACTTAAAGTAAGTATTTAACTTCTAGATCCAAGCACAGGTTGAACTCTTGTTGGATCCATCAAATGAAGGACCTGTGAGTTTTTTTAACCGGTGCTAGAGATCCCGATTCCCTATTAGTCTGGTTCTGATTTGTTCTCTTCTCGATTATAGGACTATTCTTTGGCTTCAAAGTGTGGAAGAGCATAAAAGAGATGTCAGCATGAAATTCATCTCCTTGTGCTCTATAATTTTGCATGGAGGGCTGCCCAATCATCATCTTGTTGATATATGGACTCTCCTTTTGGCTATTCCATCTCTTTTTGCAAAAAAGTAACTTTAGGTAGCCTAGAACCATAGGCTACTCCACATGTCCAATTCACTATGGGAGTAGAAGATTTTCCTTGATTTCCATTACCCAAGGAGGTAAACACTAGGGGTAAACACTAGATTTTTGTTGGGGTTTTGGAATGTTTGTTTAAATAAACTCATGAGCTCATTAACATATCTCACAGTTTCCTTGACTTCTCTTCTTTTTTGATCTTCTTCATCCATTTCTCCTTCGTGGACTGGATCTTGTACTCGATAAAGGGTTTGCATCACTTTTCTTTGCTTTCTCCTTTGACACTTGATCTCACTTTCACGAGGAACCATAAACAACTCTTTGTACCTTGCTGGTTGGCAGGATCAAAGCTCTAATACCATTGTTATGATTGTTATCTAAAATATTCATAAAGATTGCTCAAATTTGAAACAATACAATGAAATCAACCAAAACATTTATATAAAATCTATAAATTTGAAATGCCTCGATAAAATAATCAGGTTTGCACATATAAATTGGCTAGAGCAAAGTGTTTCATTCACACATTTCATTCAAATGATTACATAGATTTACTACTAGAAATATTTGTTAATCAAGATTTCAATGATTATAAAGATATTCTTAAAATGATCAATCATCAAACTACTGAAAGATTTAAAACGTTTCTAAAGTCCTCCAAGTTGAAGTGTCGATGCAACATCTATACGAAGTTGCCCACCAGAAACCAAAGCTTTTCATCCTTATATCCAATAGCTGAACACAAGTGCTCAATCTAGGGTTTGGGTGTGTTGGTGTGATGATGAAAGATGATTCAAATTTTGATGAAATTGCTTGTCTTACATATGAGTTGAAGGCCAGGTGTGGGCCCATTTGTGTCGAGAGCTGTTTGAGAGTTTTTCACCATTTTACTTTCAAATTTGGGCCCATTAATGGTGTCCCTGGTTGGCCTTGATGATAGGTGATTTCTTTGTTCGAATGGTGGGGTTTTATGAAAGTGCATGGCAGGAGGTGAGTGTTTGGGGAAATGCTCACCAATAGAATGAGTAGAGAATACTCTGAGTGCTCAACATCAAGGGTTCGGGGAATGGTATTTCAGGGTGCTAGGATGCAATATGGTGGGGGTTTGGGGATGTGCATGCCAACAGAAGCAATATCGTGGAGGTTTGGAATACCTTGCTGGCACTTCCACAAAGGTAGGCTGTATCAAAAACCTCAAAGGCCTGAAAAGGAATGTGTGAGTAGAGAAGTGGGAGTTGAGGAATTGGGGTGCTAGGTGATCAAGGAGACGAAAGAGAAGTGGGAAGCGGGGGCATGGGCAATGAAGGAAAGACATGCTAATATGCGAAAGCTCAAAATCCTGCCCAAGGCTGGAAAGTGACTCAGACATCCTCATACTTAAGGGACATTTTAACAGCTGCACACACCCAAAAGACATGACAGATTATCTCTTTTTTTAAGCATATAATGCTTGAAGAATCCAAAATACCAGCTTTGTACAAGCATGATTTGCCTACCACCCATTGATGAACCATTGGCCATTCTACAATCATGTGTGTAAGAGCTAACAAATGTCCCACATGTCAGATTTTGTTGTTTCAGAGAGGTATATGGTTAACAATTTGCTTCAATTTTGCATTGTTCATTGAAGGTTTCTATGCTGCTTCTTTCTTGTTGCTAGTTTGTCAGAAATTATGCATCATATTTCTGCCAATTCTTGATGCTAGCTTTCCCTGATTCAGACACTACTGTTTATGAAATTTCCAAGTGTCCATTTCTGATTGTGAGCCCAATTAATGAACATAATATATAAAGTTTCCCCAATTGCTTTCTGCAAAACACGATAGCGCTAATCTGAAATATAATTCATTAATATGTAGTTATGTAAAGTAAAAATGTTTATTCATATTCCAGGTCAAGTTTCGGTGTCCATTTTCTTCCAAATACAAATTACAATGTACATGTGTGGGTTGAATGTTATGTTGCCAATGATATTCAGTCATGTGAAAATCTCTGAGCACTGGTAGAAAGTACTCTTTTAAGAGTTTGGTCCTTTGCTTTTTAATTGCTATTTCTAGAGCATTTTGGCAAACAAGGTTTCTATAGCTACAAGCCTACAGCAATACACAGGTAAATTGTGGTTAAGGTAGGGATGGTTTTGGAGAAGGTTTTATTTCTTTCTAATATATATTTGGTGGGAAAATTATTGCATGAAATGAGATTAGAGTACTTTCTACTGATGGATATTTGACTTATCATAGTCAAGGTAGCCATGCATGTATTATGAAAGTTTTGTCTTCTAGCTGTGAGTAAGTAAATGGACTGAAAATTGAGCTGCAATTTGTGATGATAGATATAAACATTCAATTGCCGATGAGGTAGGAAAGTGTTATTTATTGTTGTTTACTCTATGCAGTCATTGGAAAATATAGCTGGACATAAAATCAAATTTTAATTTAATAGGTAGAGAGCAGAGCTTATGAAAGTCAATTTCAGAGCTGAATATGGGGTTTTAAATAATTATTTAATTCATAATTTCAAGGCAAGGTGCATGAGAGCCAGCAGCCTTCATATTACTGTAGTGGCTACCCCTTCATTTTATTCCCCTGGTATGACTGAAGTGACATTTCCTTAAAATTATGAAGTCCAGACCAATGTCTTGTATTAAAATGGGGAAGAAGAAAGTTCAGGCCTATGGTAGTCTATGAGGCTAGGCTTAACCATATAAGGAGGGTGTTTGAATTTGGATTTTAGTTCTAAATTTGTAACAAGTTAACAACTGTACAAATAAATGTTGCCATTGTAAGGAGAGGTCCCACTAGATAATGAAGGTTCCAGTACTGTAGCTTATAATGCTCCCTGCATAGTTGAAGAACACCAATTGTCATAATGCGTTTTGATAAAATTGAACTCTTTCCAATTTGATTGAAGCTTTATATTGCACCCTTCAGGCTACATCTCTGAGACCCCTCCCTTTAGAGGGGAAAGGCACTTCACAATCTGAGATTACTAGATAATAGACTATATTATTTTCCTGGTAATGAACTGTAGAGTTGTAGTAAGAAAAATAGCATGTCTTGGAAATCGAGAAAGGTGTTTCATGATTATTAATATTATATTACTGGAACAAGTTTATATATTGAATAAAAGCTGGAGAGCTTCAATCTTATTGCCAATTGGAGACCAAATCTAAAATTTACGTACTCATCTTAAAGAAAATATTATCTTTTAAAAGCATCCATATAAATTAAGTTCAACAAAGCAGACTATTTCTCAAGATCAAGCAATGCGGGCATGCCTTTTAGAATGTAGAGATTCACTATAAGATGTCTATAGAGAATTGAATACAGAGTTATGTGAATACATGCATAAATTTTCATAACTTGTCGAGAAGTTTCATACTATCATGGCTAATTCAAGTAGTATCTTTACCTGCTGACAGCTGCAAGATTAAGGGAGATTTTGGATAGTGCAGGATTGGCCCATGAAAATCTCTCTCCAAATGCTGTGACATCTGCTCAGATGCTTGCAAGTGTTTCAAACTTGTTGAATATCAAAGACACTGAAATGAGCAGGTAAGCATTGAAGATACTTGAATCTGCTCTAGATTATTTATGTTTTTCTTACCGTCAAGTTTTGGGGAAAAAATTGTAGTTTTCTTGTTGCAATGGGAGACATTTCTTTGAGAAAAACTGACGTGGAAGAAAAGAGGACTAAGGCACAAAAGGAATCAAAGATTCTTCTTGAGAATACTCGAAAGGCAATAGCTAGGCTGACTTATTTAAAGAGGTACTGACTACATACCTCTGCTTTAATTTATATTTCAGAAGCTGCATGAAAGGCATCAGAGAAATGTCGTGAAAATCTTTTTTGTCTTGAGTTGAATCCTCAAATAGATATAATCTGATTTGAACACCCAAATAGATATAACCTGCACATTTGATATATTGTGTTGCATTAATTAATATCGATAACAATAAGACCACCTCCAAATACACAAAGCTAGGACATTTAGCTTTCTGCTCGTTTTTGAGTGGTTGGAAAATGGAATTGATTTGGGGCTAAAATGTATGTACTGTTCCTTAAGAACACTTGCACAGTTGGAAGAAGAAATAGCTAGCCGTGAGGGTCCAATGATGCAGTGGCAAACAAATCTGAAGATAATGGTTTCAAAAGAGCGTCAATACTTACAGCAACTGTCAAACTACAAGGTAGGAAAAAGTATGACATTATTTCATTTTCTAAAACAATTTATTGAATGAAAAGGTCACTGCTATATAAAAGTAAAACTGAGGCTATTATTTATTATGGGCAAATAGCAAAGTGGACATCTTAAACCTTCACAGATTCCTCTCCTCTTAGTGAAAACCTGAACTTCCATAGTGAATAGTAGATGTGTTTGTTGTATGTCCATTATTTTGACTATGCTGACATTAAAATATTGCTGATTTATTTGAAATGGATTTCTTTGTTTCTTAAACAGGCATTGCTGAACCGAGTTGGATATACTCCAGAAATCAGTCATGGTGTGTTGATGGAAATGGTTGAACATCGGAATGAACTAGAGAGAAAGACTAAACCCATTTTGGATACCTTAAGAAGTTACCAAGATTTGCCACCTGTAAGTCTCCTCTTCCTCCTTCCTATATACCTTATCTCTGATAATATCTTCAGCATGGACTACTATTTGCAGCATTTAGAATGACAATATGTTATTATTATTGGACAGGACAAAGCACTTGCTGCTTTAGCCATTGAGGACAAGAGGAGGGAATATGCAGCAGCAGAGAAGTACCTTGAGGAGGCGTTGCATTCTGCTCTGAATACTCCAAATGAATAAGTGGGTGATTTATAAGATTGGATGATTACAAATTTACAAGTTGATAGTTTCTAAATTTGATTAGTATATGGATATTTGTGTATATGCAAGATTCTCTTGCCTTTGATCAAAGGATAGACTTTTGCAAGCAAAAGTATTGTTCAAATTGATCTTACTGTAACTATATTTTTTTGGTACTGTTGTACTCTAATGATATTTCAGTTTTTTTTACACTTTATTCTGCTAGCTTAAAAAACATCTGCCTACTAAATTGTGTTTTCTTGGATTAGAAAGATAAGTCAACCATAATTTTCAATTCTGTATTCATATGATACACAATTGAAGAGTTGGGAGTGAGGAGGGCTTGTGGTTGCCTCTTGAGACTGGCTGTGATCCTACAGTTGACCTATATAGGATAAACAAATAACTGCACTCACAAAATTCAACAAGATGTCAATTTCCTCACCCAAACAGAGGAATTGTTTGTATAGTGATAGGAACACCAAAGGCAGTCTTCAATTGACAATGGCGCTTGTGCATTCAACAATGAGGGCCTTGCAGCAAACCAGTGGTCACATAATTGTCATCAGCGATCTTGCAACAAACTGGTGGTCACACAATTGTCATTAGTGGTCCATCAACAAACTGGTGGTTATGAAATTATCATCGGAGGTTGTAATATCACCCTTTACTTTTTAGTTAAATCAGACTGTGTGAGCTCAACCTTTATTTTACCTTATAATCCCAGCATAAGGGGGTGGTGTCATGACCCCTTCATATTGATATTATAAAATTTTATAATTAATATTTTAAATAATTATAAAAATATTTATTACTTAATTTACAAGATGCAAATAATAATTGAAAATAATATATAATAATAATAATTAATTAATAAATTAAACCAAATTAATTTATAATAATAATAATTGATAAAAAAATATAAATAATAATTAAAATAAAATTAATAATATTTAAACATTGTTTAGATTATTCTAAATAAATAAATAAAACTAAAATATAATGTAAAGCAAAATAAAAATGAAATTAAAAACAACATAAAAAAATATTTTTACAAATAATATTAGAGAGATTTAAGTGGAGTTGGGAAAATAAAATAAAACAATTATCTTTATTTTTAAAATAGTGGTTTGATTTTTTTTTTTTTCAATAAATTTGTTTTAATTAATATTTTTTATTTATTTTAGATAATATCTTAAAGAATATATTTTTTATTTATGACGTGAATATTTTAAAATACAATATAAAAAAGAAATAAATAAAACAATATTTAATGATTATTATTATTATTATTTTTAAATTATTTTAATTTAAAATAATAATAATAATAATAAAATAATCAAAAGAAAATACGAAAGGAGAAAACAATGAAGAAATTAAGGGGTGAATTTTGAAGGGCAAGGTTAAGAATAATGAATGAAGTTTGTGCAAGTGGATTAACATTTTTTAGGTATTTGAATCAATTTTTATTACCAAGAGTTTTGTCTTTTTTTCAATATAATATAATTAAATTTTTTTATTAAATTTAGTAATTTGATTTGAAATTGAGATTTTATTTTCTAAATAATTGTGATGAAAAATTAATATTTTATTAGAGTACTTAATTAAAATATGCAATAGGGGCGTCGGTCCTAGCTCAGTTGGTTAAGGTGTTCCCGGGCGCCCACCATGGGTTCAACTCTCCGGCACTGCCAGTCACGGTAAAAACGACGGTGGGGGGTTATATGGGGGTGCTGCACCCATTCCCCTCGTTAAAAAATAAAAATAAAAATAAAATAAAATATGCAATATATATTTTATTATTATTAAGAAAATTAATTAATAATAATAAATTCATATAAACTATAGTCATGAACATCTAAGAAATTACTTAATTTAATTCAATCTAATTATTGTTATTTTTAATAACTTTTTGAAAGCTATTTTCAATTTAAATTTTACTTATTTATTTAAGATTTTTTTTTATTTAAAACTTTTAAAGCTTTTTATGTAAAGCTTTATTTTTATTTAAAAATTATTTAATACTTTTATAAAAATATAATATCATAAAAGGTTTTTTTCCTTATTTATTTAAGATTTTTTTTTTATTTAAAACTTTTAAAGCTTTCTTTTTATGTAAAGCTTTATTTTTATTTAAAAAATTATTTAATACTTTTATAAAAATATAATATCATAAAAGGTTTATTTCCCTCCCTAGCGTTAGCTCCCTTTTCATTAATAATAAAAAATATGGATTACAAATGTTCTTTTTGAGCTCACCTAGAATAATCAAGGAGTCCAATACATCACGGTACTAAGGCCATCAACCATCTCTAGTGCTCGCACAATCCTCTCTAGGGAGAGTAGATCCCCATGATTACTAGCAAAGTCAATAAAAGTTTTTTTTTTTTTAATGTAAAGCTTTATTTTTATTTAAAATCTTTATTTAATGCTTTTATATAAATCTAATATTATAAAAGAATTATATATTTTTAAAATGTTTAAATTATGCAATAAAATCATTATAAGATATAATGAAATTCTCCTTGATAATGTATTTTATTAGTTATAAAGATTGAGTTATAAAAAAAATGTTAAATTTACTTACTCTAAAATGTTATAAATGAATTAAATTATAAACTAAAGATTTTATGTGATTAAAGTAATTAACTTTAATCTAACATGAATAAAGATAAATAAATTGTTAGTTTATATTTTATAATTTTGTTTTTATAGAAAATTTAAAGAGATTTTACTCTATTTTAAAAAACACATTTTAAACTTTAGTCAAGATGATTAAGTACTCTATTAGGACTAGGATTAGTATTTAATAGTAAACAAGTATTAGTTAGTGAGATTAAAGTACTTAATGAGTTAAAGTTTTCTTTCGTGGGTATTAGTTGCAAATTAACTGCTTGGAGAAGAAAGGGCCCTAGAAAGAGCTACGCACTCACATTCAACAATTCACATCAAACATAGAGTAAAAAATAAAACTATATACATATTACTATGAAGAACCTTGATTGGCTCAACTTCAACCCTGATGCTCAAACTGATTGTTTTTTTGTGTTTTGAAGGTTTTTGATTTTTTTGAGGTTTTTGCATAAAAAGAACATAATGCGATTTTGAAAGAAATGCTTCTAAAATCTTTAATAAATACAATCAGGTAAGAACTGACACATATAGATCCTTGAATCAATAGCAAATAGTTGTATAATTCTTTCTCAGTGATTACAATATTGAAACCCTAACATGCAGACAAAAAGGAAAAGTTGATTACATTATTTAAAAACCTGATTTGCTGATTGTAGCCGTCCCAGAATGATGAAGTATTAATATTGCCAGCATTAGATGACATTTCTCCAGCCTTGAAATCCATGTAGACTGACCCAGAGTGCAAGGCGTACCATCTGGTGAAGAAAGAAAACCAAAAGACAAGGCGTCCAGGCTTGAAATGAAAGTACGACCCTCAAGCTGGTTTGTACGACCCTTAAATAGCAACAATGAAATCTATACCACCTTGGGAAGTGCGCCAAGAGTCTGAGAATTGATGGCAAATGAAAAGATTCTCCTCCGGAAAGAAATCGATCCAAATCACTGACTATAAAGAAACTCACAATAAGATTTGTAATAACCTTTGAATGAAGTTATTCAACCGCAGGCAATAAATCAACTGATATTTCATAGCCTCTGAACTGCAAACACTGAAGATGGCTCGTTCTCCAATGCAGAAGACAACTGAAACCCTTGGCTTCGTTCTCTGAAGAAGAAATAGGCTAAAATCGATTTTCATAACATAATGAATGAAGTTTTCACAAAGAAAACTTATATCTTCTCAGTTGGGTCGATTTTCTTCAAAAAACATCATTTAAATAAAAATTGAATTTTCACTTTTAATCTTTCAATAGTTTGGACGCCTTTTTAATTATAATCATTAATTTAAAATGGCCCCTTCTTCATGATGGTCGACCCCCTTCACAAAATCACTTAAGTTATAATATTAAATTATATTATAACTTTATATAATAAACTTCAATTTAATTAATATTTATTTTGGCAAATAAATATTAATATTTCTCTCAATATAAGTCCAATTGACGAACCATCTGAAGCCTGATGATAAGTGATTGAATCTGCATATGACCAGACCATACTACTAAAAATAGCAGGGGTGCTTCGCTGGGTGTCTCCACTTACTAAAAATAGTAGGTCAAGCAAACGACGTCCAAAAGACCCCGAATGAAAGCCAAACTAAATATCTCTGATGACTGAAGCTAAGCCATGCCTCAACACGACCCTCTATCCACCCTATCAGCCTACGAGGGTCACATAATAGGCTAATCTCAAGAGTTGAGAGATGTCAACTGGAAGGGGACATTACAATTACATCTTAATCTTGTTCAAAAGTGGGTATGTGGGTAGTTTGGGTAACAGAGGATGTTACTAGGTTTTTGGGACAAAGTTGAGGATATTTCAAAAATTGGGTATACAAAAAATTGGGTATTTCAAAAATTGGATATGTGAAATAATTTGAGGAGCTCTTGATGTGTAATGAATGCCAAAATGAGTAGTTCTTTGAATGTATCTCAAGATACGTTTAGCGGCCTTCCAATGACTCTCATGAGGCTCCTATGAGAAGCGAGAGACAAGTCCAACCACAAAGGAAATATCAGGACGACTATGTGTCAAGTACAAAAGACTACCAACCATCTGTCAATACAAGGTAGGATCAACTATAGGAGTAGTGCAACTGGTAGACAAAACAACACCTGACTAAAATGGAGTGGGAGCAGGCTTGCAATCAACCATGCCAAATCTCTGAAGTAAATCAGGAGCATATTTCTACTAGAAAATGAAGATCCCCTCAGTAGTTTGATAAACCTGAAGACTAAGGAAGTAATGCAAAAGACCAAGGTCAGTCATATCAAATCACTCCATCAATGCTCGCTGTGTACTCTAAATCATGTAACTAGAACTCCCTGTGAGAATCAAATCATCCACATAGAGGATGTAAGTATGAGTAGATCCTCTCCATGTCTCTAAGTATAAATTGTGGGATCAGAATGACAACGAGTGTAGCCAGAGGCAAGCAAGAAACTATCCAACTTCTCATACCAAGCTACCTGAGGGCCCTATTTGAGACCATACAAAGAAGGTCAAAGCCTACAAACAAGTGAAGACTCTTGCAAAAAACCTAGTGGCGACTCCATATAGATCTTCGCATGAAGATCCCCATTCAAGAAAGCACTCTTCACATCCATCTAATACACTGAACATCCCTGTGATGCAGCTATAGCAAGAACAAGACAAATAGAATCCATCTTGGCAACATAAGCAAATATTTCGAAATAGTCAATTCCTTCAACTTGAGAAAACCCCTTTGCAACAAGACGAGCCTTGTACTTGTCAATGGAACCATTTGCTGCATACTTGGTACAATACACCCACTTGCATTGAACCAACTTTCTTCCCTGAGGAGGAGGCACACGATCCTAAGTATGATTCTTCATCAAGGAAGAATACTCATTACGCATAACACTATCCTACTCTAGAATACCTAAAGCATCTGAAAACTTCTGAGGACCATCTAAAACAACATGACTCAAATACTGATTCCTGAAGTCTGAGAACGAGTGCATTGAGTGTCTGTGGGATCAACAACAAGAGGACTAGCCTCCTCAAGAGTAACTCAAGCCCATCGTGGCCTAGTGGGTGAATGAGGAGGTGGATCAAGACCATCATCAAATTCTTCCTCAAGTAGCAAAACATCATTAGTTGAAGAAGATTGAGTAGGTTGTGGTGAAGAAGTCAAAGGAAGATCTATTTGTGTGAAGGACTCAACAAATTGAACATCATGTCAAAAATGAACCTGTCATGTGTCAAGATCAAACAATTTGTATGTCTTTAGATCCTCACAATATCCAACAAAGATGTACCACTGACTCTTCTTCTCCATTGATTTACGCTGACCATCCAAAATGAATGCCCAAGCCTCACTACCGAATACTTTGAAGAAGGATACATTAGGCTTGTGATGAGACCAAGCCTCCTTAGGAGTCATATTCTACAATACCTTGTGGGGCATATAGTTCTGAATATAATTGACACATTGATAGCTTTGACCCAAAATGCAAGAGCCATGGACCTAGACTGGATCATACAATTGGCCATCTCCTTGAGAGTCCTGTTCTTTCTCTCTGCCACACCATTCTGTTGAGGAGTGTAAGGAATTGTGTGCTAATGAAGAATACCATGCTCACTACAAAAATCCTGAAATGCCTGATTGACACACTTCCCCCCATTATCTGTGCATATTTGTTGAAGAGAAAAACTTGGCTTTTTCTCCACAAATGTTTTGAAGGTCTTGAAGATGGTGAGAACCTCACTCTTGAGCTTCAAAAAGTAGACCCATGTGCATCGGGAAAATCATCAATGAAGGCAAGCACATACTTAGCCCTTGAAAAATGAGTTGGGAATGACATGAGATCACTATGGAACAACTCAAGGGGTGTGGTTGCACGTGTAGCTTGACCCTTAGGAAAATGACCTTGATGTTGCTTGCCAAGCACACAATCTTGACAAACACCATATGTGCAAGAGATCTTTGGAAGACCAACCACTAAGTTATGTGTTTGTATCTGCTGAAGATATCTATAGTTCAAGTGCCCAAATCTTTCATTCCAAAGTTTTCTCATTGAATCAACATGAGCAACAAAACATGAACCTGATGAAGACTCAAAGCCATCAAACCGATACAAATGGTTCTCATGATCAACTATCCCTATAGCAACAACCTTCTTAGGATCCTGCAACTGTCTAATAGTCACATTTTTTGGAGTAAACTCAACTGACTTCCCATCTCCAGAATGACAAATCTAATATATGGAAAGTAGATTCACTGAAATATCAGGAACAAGAAGAACATCCTCAATGCAACCATCTAACATATGAATGGAGCCTATCCCCAAAACTGGAATTTGTGAAGAGTTCCCAACTGCAATATGAGAAGTAGAAGTATGAACAATGGAATCAAGAAGACCGCGTGGAATGGTCATGTGATGTGAAGCACCTGAATTAGGAATCCAACTGTTTGAAGATGAATGAATGGCCCGTGCTGAGAGAGCTTGTCCTTTTCCCATGGAAGAAGGCTTAGACACTGAAATATTATGCTTCTTCATAGCTTCCTCCAAGGCCTCTAGTCTCTTAAAATAGTGAGCTGCATCATGTCCAGTTTCGCCACAAAATGAACAAGGATCTCCTTTCTATTTCTTAGACTTGTAAGAAGAATCTCTAGAGGTAGAAGAAGGAGATGGAGTGGAATTATAATTGTTCTTCGACTTCGGTTTGGAGGGATTCTCACTACCTGAAGATGATTTTGTCTTGGGCTTCTTCTTATTCTTTCCTTTACCCTTGGGTGATTGAGCCATTAAAGCATAATTCTTAGAACTAGGTAGTTCATCCAACTGAATCAACTTGGCCTCCTAAATAATAATGAGATATAAATAATAATTAAAATAAAATTAATAATATTTAAACATTGTTTAGATTATTCAAAATAAATAAATAAAACTAAAATATAATTTAAAGCAAAATGAAAATAAAATTAAAAACAACATTAAAAAAGATTTTTACAAGAGATTTAAGTGGAGTTAGGAAAATAAAATAAAACAATTATCTTTATTTTTAAAATAGTTTGAATTTTGTTTTCAATAAATTTGTTTTAATTAATATTTTTTTATTTTAGATAATATCTTAAAGAATATTTTTATTTATGGTGTGAATATTTTAA
Organism: Sequoia sempervirens; assembly: GCA_007258455.2. Classification (NCBI taxonomy): domain Eukaryota; kingdom Viridiplantae; phylum Streptophyta; class Pinopsida; order Cupressales; family Cupressaceae; genus Sequoia; species Sequoia sempervirens. Next base: position 23,712 of record VDFB02091786.1, on the reverse strand, counting down.
AATAAAATATAAAAAAGAAATAAATAAAACAATATTTAATGATTATTATTTTTTAATTTTAAAATTGTTTTAATTTTAAAAAATTAATAATAAAATAATCAAAAGAAAATATAAAAGGAGAAAACAATGAAGAAATTAAGGGGTGAATTTTGAAGGGAAAGGTCAAGAATAAGGAATCAAGTTTGTGCAAGTGGATTAAATTTTTTTAGATATTTGAATCCACTCTTATTACAAGAGTTTTGTCCTTTTTCAATATAATTTAATTTAAATTTTTATTAAATTTCACAATTTGATTTGAAATTGATATTTTATTTTCTAAATAATTGTGATAAAAAATTAATATTTTATTAAAATATTTATGACATATATTTTATTATTATTAAGAAAATTAATTAATAATAATAAATTCACATAAGTTGTAGTCATGAACATCTAAGAAATTACTTTATTTAAAGATTTTTTTTTTTTTAAATTATTGTTATTTTAATTACTTTTTGAAAGCTATTTTCAATTTAAATTTTACTTATTTATTTAAAGATTTTCTTTATATAAAACTTTTAAAGCTTTCTTTTTATGTAAAGCTTTATTTTTATTTAAAAATTTATTTAATACTTTTCTATAACTATAATATCATAAAAGGTTTTTTTCCCTCCCTAGGGGTAGCCCCCTTTTCATTAATAATAAAAAGTATGGATTACATATGTTCTTTTTGAGCTCACATAGAATAATCAAGGAGTCCAATACATTAGGGTACTAAGGACATCAACCATCTCTAGTGCTTGCACAATCCTCTTTAGGGAGAGTAGATCCCATTGATTACTAGCTAAGTCAATAAATGTTTTGTTTTGTTTTGTTTTTTGTTTAATGTAAAACTTTATTTTTATTTAAAATATTTATTTAATATTTTTATATAAATCTAATATTATAAAAGAATTATGATAGTATATATTTTTAGAATGTTTAAATTATTTAATAAAATCATTATAAGATATAATGAAACTCCTATTGATAATGCATTTTATTAATTATAAAAATAGTAATAAATTTACTTACTCTAAAATGTTATAAATGAATTAAATTATAAACTAAAGATTTCATGTGATTAAAGTAATTAACTTTAATTTAACATTAATAAAGATAAATAAATTGTTAGTTTATATTTTATATTTTAGTTTTTATAGAAAATTTAAAGGGATTTTATTCTACTTTAAAAAACACATTTTAAACTTTAGTCAAGATGATTAAGTACTCTATTAGGACTAGGATTAGTATTTAATAGCAAACACGTATTAGTTAATGAGATTAAAGTACTTAATGAGTTAAAGTTTTCTTTCGTTGGTATTAAAGTTGCAAATGAATCATTTGGAGAAGAAAGGGCCCTAGAAAGAGCTACACACTCACATTCAACAATTCACATCAAACATAGAGTAAAAAATAAAACTATATATATATATATATTACACGTTGATCTTGTTCAAAAGTGGGTATGTGGGTAGTTTGGCTAACAAAGGATATTACCAGGTTTTTGGGACAAAGTTAAGGATATTTCAAAAATTGGGTATTACCAAAAATTGGGTATTTCAAAAATTGGATGTGTAATGAATGCCAAAATGAGTAGTTTTTTTGAATGTATCTCAAGATAGGTTTAATGACCTTCCAATGAATCTCATGAGGCTCTTGTGAGAAGTGAGAGACAAGTCCAACCGCAAAGGAAATATCAGGATGATTATGTGTCAAGTACAAAAGACTACCAACCAACTGCCAATAGAAGGTAGGATCAACTATAGCAGTAGTGCAACTGGTAGACAAAACAACACCTAACTGAAATGGAGTGGGAGCAGGCTTAAAATCAACCATGCCAAATCTCTGAAGCAAATCAAGAGCATACTTCTACTGGAAAATGAAGATCCCCTTAGAAGTTTGATGAACCTGAAGAACAAGGAAGTAATGCAAAAGACCAAGGTCAGTCATATCAAATCGCTCCATCAATCCTCACTGTGTACTTTGAATCATGGAACTAGAACTCTCTGCGAGAATCAAATCATCCACATAGAGCACAAGTATGAGTAGATCCTCTCCACGTCTCTGAGTATAAATTGTGGGATCATAATGGTAATGAGTGTAGTTGGAGGCAAGCAAGAAACTATCCATATTTTCATACCAAGGCCAAGGGGCTTGTTTGAGACCATACAAAGAACATCGAAGCTTGCAACAAGTGAAGAGTATTGCACAAAACTTGGTGGCTGCTCCATATAGATCTCGTCATGAAGATCCCCATGCAAGAAAGAACTCTTCACATCCATTTGATACATTGACCATCCCCGTGATGTAGCTATAGCAAGAATAAGATGAATAGAATCCATCTTGGCAATAGGAGCAAAAATCTCGAAATAGGCAATTCCTTCAACTTGAGAAAACCCCTTTGCAACAAGAGGAGCTTGTACTTGTCAATGGAACTATCTATTGCATACTTGGTACGATACACCCACTTGCATCGAACCAACTTTCTTCACTTGGGAAGAGGCACAAGATCTCAAGTATGATTCTTCATCAAAGAAGAATACTCATTAGCAATAGCACTATCCCACTCTGGAATACTTGAAGCATCTAAAAAATTCTAAGGATCATTTGAAATAACATGACTTAAAAGATTGATTCTTGAAGTCTGAGAACGAGTACGACAAGTGTCTATGGGATCACCAACAAGAGGACCAACCTCCTTAAGAGTAACTTGAGCCCATCATGGACTAGTGGGTGAACTGAGGAGGTGGAACAAGACCATCATCAAAATCTTCCTTAAGTAGCAAAACATCATCAGTTGAAGAATATTGAGTAGGTTGTGATGAAGAAGAATTTGGAGGAGGATCTGTTTGTGTGAAGGACTGAGCAAATTGAACATCATGTTGAAAATGAACCTCTTGTGTGTTAAGATCAAACAATTTGTATGCCTTCACATCCTCACAATAGCCAACAAAGATGTATCGTTGACTCTTCTTCTCCATCAATTTACGCTGACCATCCAGAATGAATGCCCAAGCCTCACTACCAAATACTTTGAAGAAGGATACATTAGGCTTGTGATGAGACCAAGCCTTGTCAGGAGTCATATTTTGCACTGCCTTGTGGGGCATACGATTTTGAATATAATTGGCACAATTGATAGCTTCGGCCCAAAATGTAGGAGCCATGGACCTAGATTGGATCATACAATTGGCCATCTCCTTGAGAATCCTGTTCTTCCTCTTTGCCACACCATTTTGTTGAGTGTAAGGAACTGTGCTGATGAAGAATACCATGCTCACTAGAAAAATCCTAAAATGTTTGATTGGCATACTCCCCCCATTATCTGTGTATCAATCGAAGAGAAAAACCTAACTGCTTCTCCACAAATGTTTTTAAGGTCTTGAGGATGGTGAGAACCTCACTCTTGAGCTTTAGAAAGTAGACCCATGTGCGTCGGGAAAAATAATCAATGAAGGTGAGCACATACTTAGCTCCTGAAAAAGGAGTTGGGAATGACATGAGATCACTATGGAACAACTCAAGGGGTGTGGTTGCATGTGTAGCTTGACCCTTAAGAAAAGGATCTTGATGTTGCTTTCCAAGCACACAACCTTGACAAACACCATCTATGCAAGAGATCTTTGGAAGACCAACCACTAAGTTATGTGCTTGCATCTGCTGAAGATATCTATAGTTCAAGTGCCCAAATATTTCATGCCAAAGTTTTCTCTTGAATCAACATGAGCAACAAAACATGAACCCGATGAAGACTCAAAGCCATCAAACTGATACAAATGGTTCTCATGATCAACTATCCTTGTAGAAACAATCTTCCCAGGATCCTACAACTGTCTAATAGTCACATTTTGTGGAGTAAACTCATCCAACTTCCCATCTCTAGGCTGACAAATCTGATATATGGAAAGTAGATTCACTAAAATATCAGGAACAAGAAAAACATCCTCAATGCAACCATCTAGCATTTGAATGGAGCCTATTCCAAAAACTGGAATATGTGAAGTGTTCCCAACTGCAATATGAGAAGTAGAAGTATGAACAATGAAATCAAGAAGATCACGTGAAATGGTCATGTGATGTGAAGCACCTGAATCAGGAATCCAACTGTTTAAAGATGGATGAATGGTCCGTGCTGTGAGAGATTGTCCTTTTCCCATGGAAGAAGGCTTAGACACTGAAATATTATGCTTCTTCATAACTTCCTCCAAGGCCTCTAGTCTCTTAAAACAATAAGCCACATCATGTCTAGTTTTGCCAAAAAATGAACAAGGATCTCCTTTCTTTTTCTTAGACTTGGAAGAAGAATCTCCAGAGGTAGAAGAAGGAGATGGAGTGGACTTCTGATTGTTCTTCAACTTCGGCATGGAGGGACTCTCACTACCTGAAGATGATTTTTTTTTGGGCTTCTTCTTATTCTTTCTTTTACCCTTGGGTGATTGAGCCATTAGAGCATGATTCTTAGAACTAGGTAGTGCATCCAACTGAATCAACTTGGCCTCCTCCCTAGTAAAATGCTCACAAAACAACTCAAATGTAAGCATTTTATAATCTTTCCCCATGGCATCCATAGTTGAATAGAAGGTAGAAGAAAACACTTGATAAGGGGCTCCTAACTTTGACAGAATCAAGAAGATACATTCATCACTAGATTTATCATGCTCACATCCTTTTAATTGTGACAAAATCAACTAGAATTGTGCAAGGAAATCCTGAATTGAAGGAAATGCATCTGCAGAAAGTGATTGTAGATCCACTTGAAGTTGAAAGACTCTGAACTGATTAATTTTACCGTACAATTCTTCAAGTTTATCCTAAACATTCTTAGGTGTTTTACACTCCGAAATATGATACAACAAGTTATCAGATACATGTAAGCCAATGAGCCCTTTTGCTTCATCCATTTTACATCTATGGACAAATTTTTCATAATCCCTTGTGAAATTAGGTTGTTCTGCATCTAACATTGGCCATAGACCCTTAGATTGTAACAATTGAGTCATTTTTAACTTCTATGTATGATAATTATGTGGAGTGAGTGGTTCAATTTGCCTTAGATCCACCATGAACACCAAAATAAAGTAGACAATGTGGCACTTAAATTGTGCCTTTCACCCTACCATAATGTATTAAAACCCAATTTGCAACCCCCCCAACAAATTACAATGATTTTTTTTTTCAATTTTTACAAGTGACAAGCTCAAACCAATTGTTTATAACACACGGTGATTTTTACAATTTTCAGAAAAAAAGAGCTTGCCAAAATTGAAAAAATGGTTGCAAAAAAATTCCTTGCAATTTTTTGAGCAATTTCAATTACTTTTTTGCCAAATTTCAGCTTCGTATGCAAAAGTTATGCTAGTTGCAAATAATAAATGCACTTGTACCTTTAGGCTGAAAAAACTAGTAAAAAATGAAAAAATATGAAAAATTCACCTACACCACTGTGAAGTTCGTCGAACCAGCTTTCCGACGATATCTTGTTTGCAAAAAATGAACACTGTGGCGAAAAGTTATGATTTTTTGAAAAATTGGTTAAAATTAGGCCTCCAGTGACGACCCCTTGACAAAATAGAAATTTTCCAAAAATCAAATTCGTCCAAAATAGACAAATTTTATATGAGAATAGGGTTGTTTGGCCTTTTGAATGCAATAAAAAGGTCTGTTTGGGCAAAAAATGCTCTAATAAAAAGTTGTTCGTATATATGAGCTTCAAACCCTTGTTTGCCAAAGTTTAAAATAGTGACCAAATCGAGTGAAACAAAAGCCAAATCTGACTTTCTCGAGCCTCCTAAATACAATGGAATAGTTAAAAATACTGCCAATATAGCCAAAAGTGGTGCAATCACTAGATCTCACCAAAATACATACATGCAATATAGAATTAAAAAACCTTTGCAAACCCTTTCTGATTCTCAAGATTGTATTGAAACGCAAGAGAAGAGTATAAGGGGAATTTGCAAGATTATAAAAGAAACTCAAATCACAATAGAAAACTTGATGGTAGAAAATCTTTAAGAAAAAAAATGGAAGGGGCTTGAAAGATTCAAAGCTTTGATACCATGTTGAAGTGATCAACCAAGATCTTCAATCTGCAACACCAAATAACCTCCACAAGAGAGAGAAAAGCAACAATGGAAGATGCTATTCCACTAACTCATAACTACCTAGGATGATGTGAAGTCTAGCTAAGACAACTAAAACTTGTTTAGATAAGACAACTAAGACTTCTACAAAAAATATTTTATCCTAAGTAAACTTAACATGTGAATTAAGTCCACTAAGTCCCTAGTAAAAGAATTAACTAGGTACAAGACTTATTCACACCAACACATGCACTATATTGTGACACACAATTTAGTCGATCTATCATTCCTTTCCCCTGTCAATATTATGAGGGAATTTCATATTTTTGGTGCTAAGCTTCTTTAGTTTCAATTTGGAGTTAGGTATCTAGTTTTTGTTCATATGTATTAAGTGGATGTAGCAGTTGTTACCCATGCGTTTCGGTGAGATGAGACACTTACCATATAGACACTCTTGCATTCCTATTTTTTGGAGGTGACCTTCCATCCTTAGTTGATCAATTTCTTCAAACTATTGGCACTTGTATTTTCAACTTGCTTCTTTGAGTTAGTTGAGTAGTGTTGTTGGGGCCACTCGTGCAAATTGAGTGTCACGTATATCTTTGATTGTTAGATTGTTGCCTTTGTTTTCCATTTGATCATTGTTTGAGTAGTGTTGTCGAAGAAACTCATGCAATTTTTTTCTTCTTGATTCTAATCTTCATCTTGATTTCAGAGGAGGTTCTTTAGTTACAATGCTACAATAATCATCATTTAATAATTTTTTACAACTTCTTTGTGTTTCAATGGTGTTCTTCATGTTCCTATTCTTTTTGGGACATTATTTTGAAGGCTTCTTAGTCCTTTTGTATTTCTCTCTTTTGGAGAGGAGCTTTTCTTGTAATGTTTTCTCTTTTTCCTTTGCTTACGAGAGATCTTTTTCATTTGTACATGGGTACCTCATCAAGCCTAGTTGCTGGGACCCATCCTTTGTATTTTATATGTATCCGTCATTTAGAGGTTTTAGCTTCTTCCTATGTTGCATTTAAATGGGGGTGTTAGAGTAAAATGGTATTTACCTAATTAATTGTTTAATTACTTAGGTTTCTTTTCACTCTAGCTACTTAAGCTTATTTACGTCATGTGTTTTTTTGTGTCTCAAGTCATGGGATGAGGACACGTCATGATCTCCTTTAATCCTCACCTAGGGTTTCTTTAGGGTTGCTTTTTGTCTTTTCCTTTTATAAGAATTCTTTTTGTAATTCATTATTCAATGCACATTAATGATGATTCATGTTTTGGATCAATAGCTCTTGGCCTCCATAGTTTTGTTTTCTCTCTTTTTGTGACAAGTGTTTGATTGCAGGTGATCCTTGGGAGTTGTAGGGTTGAGAAATCAACTCCAATATTTATTTATATATCCCTAAATGACGGTGACCTTGGTACACTTCCATTAGTGACGTATAGTCATTCAAGAGAGACTCAATATAGTGGATGTCACATGAATCTAAGTCTGTTGCTAGATCATTACTTATCCCATTTGGACTAATGTCGGTCTCATATGGATGAATGACTATCTCGTATGTATGGATTCCTATCTCTGTTTGGATGGATGCTTGTCTCATACAAACAAAAGATGCTTGAGTATATAATTGAATGAACACATACAATATTAATAAATGTTTATTTTTTTAATAAAGTAAAAAAAATGGGTTAAAATTTTGAGGTACAACTTGAGGGTTGTTTCAATTAGTTTCCATAAAGGAGTGGTCATTTATGAGGAGTTACAAGTTGATTTCCAAGACAATATGAGAGCTATTGGAGGAGGATCATGTTGGAATTAACAAAAAATATTTTATGGGGTTATGGGGCATTGAGTTTTGGGTGCCCAAGTGGGCCCTCCTGCAGTTACATATGGAATTGCTTGGCTTTTTTTTAAATTACTACTAATTTCCATATAATTTTTGCTATGGCTTAAGCAATGCATTCAACTATTAGTTTGAGGATGGAACCTTTGGATTTGAGTGATTGGAGGATAAACTCCCCCTAATTTTTTGAAGGTAGCCTCATCCAGAGGTTGTAATTTATGCTAAAGGTTATGCTTTGTCACTCTGGCAAGTGTACGAGTTAGGATATTATAAATGAGAGGCATTTGTATGGGCTAGCATATTAGTTTATGGGTGTATGAGTGAGTGATGAATTTAGTTGCTATGTAGAGTTAAGTAAAGTAATCAATGGTAGAGTATTGGTTTTTATACTAAATTTTTGCTTGGTTTAACGAGCAATTGCAAATGAGGTAGCAAAGTTGAGAAAGTAATTAACAATATAGTGTTGATCCATACTCAATGTATGTTGTTTGTAATAGACCAAAATACTTAAGGAAAGGAGGTTGTGATTAGTTGACACTATCAAATTGTATTCTGCATTAGGGTTTCTAGTATAAAATCATCTATGTTATATGTGATTGTTTATCTTTCTTGTGAGTTGCTATTGTTATGTTTTAAAGCTAACAACTCTCAATCAAGAATACATCAATACCATACATAGTATTTAGATGAGTAATGTCCAACTCTTGCAAGATCAAACAACAATTCATTTGATTTTTTAAAGTATGTGCTTATAGCTTCACTAGGTAATGTAGTTGTGCAAAATGCTTTAGATCATCTCCTTTGAAAATATCCCAAACTCATTGCAAATTTAGATAAGGAGAAATTATTCTGTAGAATAAACTAAAAAATGCAATATTCTCTTTTCACTCATTGCAAATTTAGATAAGGAGAAATTATTTTGTAAAATAAACTAAAAAATGCAATATTCTCTTTTCACCCCAATAAGTCTCTAGAATAATATGGTTCATGCACTCTTTTATCACTTTTAGATCACCATTATCAAATCTATTGGTAGTATTTGAAAAATTTAGGAAAAAATATATCTTGCTAAAAGAGCTCAATATGTTGCATCCTATGTTAGTAATTTGGCCTAAGATTTGTATGGTTGGAAATTGCCTACTTTGCAATCTACACCTTATGTTTTTTTATTCATTCTAGTGACCATTCTCCTAGATGGATTCTAGGATCCATTTATCATCTCTTGAATTTTTCCTCAAACAATAGATTGATTTCCCACCAGACTTGAGCCCTAATTAATCTTAAAAATTATCCTATATGTTTTGGGTTAAAATACCCAAAAGACACGTGTGTGAAAATGTGGGTGTCTTGGACCCATGTTAAGATTTGATGCTAGTATTTGGGGTTAAGTTGAAATCATGAGATTTTAACCGTAGATCTTGACCCAATCCTAAAGCCATCCTTAAACACATCCACCCATAAAAGTGACCCTAAAATGTGGAAAGCCTATTAGGTCATTTTGAAAGAATAAGGAGGGACATTCTGTAATGTCCCACCCCGATTTGAGTTTTGGCTTTGCGAATTTGCTCGATTAATTTTCAATTTTTCACATGGGACATTTTGTCAAACACTTTGCACATTACCAACAGGGTTTGATCTCAAGCTTAAACCCAATGAAATGGAATCAAATGCATAATAAGAGTTAAGTTTGAAATTTTCAAGATTAACTAACACCAAACATATAGCAAAATGTTCATAGCAGTAAAGATCATGAATGAACTTCATACATCAATGTTATTTGTAGAAATCAGTGAACACAACAACAATTTGCATTTATCATTAATCTGAAATAATCGGATATTAATTTCTGAACACTCAACAGGTCTGATATGATAGTACAGGAGGTCTAATAAGTTTGATATGACTACGAACTGGGAGTATTGTGCACCGCACAACCTTTTCAAGAAGTACATTGATCTGATTCCACTTCCAAATTGCATAGATTGGGTTCCAGAACCTCAGACGCTCCCTTCCAACACCCCAAACACTCCAAACAGGAAACGCTTAGCATAGGGAGTGTCACACCCAACAACTGGTAAATCTGTTCGGCCTGGTACATCAATGGCTGCGCCTTAGAATTTGTGCCAATCCTCCTAACTCTTCAAAAAATTATATCTGATATTCAACCCTCTAACTATAATGAAGAAAGGATGATATTCAACCCTTATATTTATATCCTATATTTTATCAAAACTTCCTATTAAATTCTTTAAACCCTAGTTTCAAAGCTTTCTTGTAAATCTTTGAAGCACAACGCACAATCCCTGAAGTGGAATTGTTTGCAAGCTGGTATGGGAGATCTCTCTCCTGTACCGAGCTATTCTTCTTGAGGGATTTCATCCTAAAAAAGCTTGAGATTTTCACTACCAACAAACACCCGCTTTTTGCCAAATTTCTCCAAAACAAGAATAATAATCATGAATGAATAAAATGAGCTTAAAATGCCATTTTATATTTCTCAACTTCCCTTCAAATTCACATTTAAATTTCATTTCATCCAATTTACTTTTAATTTCAGAGCACAACTTAATAATATAAAGTATAGTTTAAAATTCACTTATATCTCCCCATGACACTTTAACTTATATTATAAAGTATACTTTAAAATCACTTATATCCCCTTTATAATAAATCCCCTTTTAAAAATATTTTAATAACACAAAGTTAAATTATTTAATTTAACTTTATTATTTGACGTTATTAATATTAAATGCATAGGATCAATATAAACCAATATAACTCCAGAATATCAGCTAGTGACTTATTATAAATAGTAAGTATGAGCAACACATTTGAGTGACTTATTAAAAATAGTAAATGTGCATCAAATGGTCCTGAGTGGCCTTCGGAAGGTGCACCACTAAAAAACAGGGACACTGAGCTAAAGAAAACTGAAATATGTACCAAAGGGTTTGCTGAAGAGCCAAAGATTTCCCTCAAAAGGTCCCCTAAACACCCTATTAGCCTACATGGGCCAGTTGGTAGACTAACCACTGTATCTGACCACTGCTTAGGAAAATGGGACATTACACATCCATTCTACAATTTTGGATGCTGCAAGTACTATGTATTTCTCTTGCAACACTTGTGATAGCATATTGAAACTTTACTATTTGAAGAATTTGTAGGAAAAGATTGGTATCCACCTCTTCACATCATCCATGGTTGCATCCTTTCTCTCTTAGTTATATTTTCATTTCCTCATGTTTGTCTCCCATATAGCTTTTCCTAATCTTTTCAATGGCTTGCTAGGATTCTTATTCCTTCCCAAATATACATATACATTGTGCCTTATCCCTTCCAAATCAGTCTATTGTTATCCACAACCCACGAATCCTTCTCTCACTCTCACACACCACATTATGGTAGCTTGCTCCTAGGGTTTCATGCTTTAGGATCATTGTTTGTATGCACATCTCAAAAACTCACTAAGACATCACACACAAGAAAATTTCTATAAGACTAAGTTGAGGTTGGAATATATCACCTAGGGGGCTAACTGTGGCAGTCTCCTAAATAGTCAGATCCTTTCCTTTTGTCCCCCATTTAGAGTATGATTCAGATTATCAAAGATTCAGAGCTTTTGTAGGAAAGTTTGTAGCAAATTTGGATATAAGATGCAGTGATCAAATAGCCCAAAAAGTTGCAGATTTCCATCTATCTCTCAGATCCCTGTGCCCAAGCATTTTAAGTGATCCACAACAGTGTTTCTGCAATCCCGTTTTTGTCCCAAATCTACAGGAGCATCCCTTGCCATTGCTGGAGTCCTATTTTGTGTCCACAGAGGGCAGGAGTGTCCCAGCCTTGCAGGAGTGCCCTCTGCTAGTGGTGTCTTGTACTTGACGTTGGTACCTCAGAAGACCATCCATATTCCTAGTTTTGCAGGGTTCCTTGTCAAATAGTGCTCTACCAGCTTCTTTGGTCTGTGGTAGCCTACAGTACACCTAGGAATGCATAATCCTTTTCCCTCTCTCGTGCTTTATTATTTTACATTTCACATTCCCAACTCAATACTGATTTAATTTATTGGATTGATATGAGAGATGTAACAATTATATGTTGTATATCAGTGATGGGTTTCAAATTAGTTAAATTAGATCGATATATTGAAAGACACAAATCCTAGGAGCGATAGTTGTAATGTATGTCCAAGAAAAATCCACTCGTGTAACTTGGCTATTTTGTGGAGTAGTAACCAAATTGGGGCATTGTTTTATAGAGAGTCTAATCTTCAAAACTAACAACTATAATTGGGACCAACAACTATAGTTAGTTGGGTATGATTGGGGCCCAACCTTCTATAAAAAGTTGATGGCAAGTAATAATCAATCATCAGATTAACCTAGGACTCCATTTTCTATCTTTTAGGATCATAAGCTTGATAGTTTCCAGCTGATTGCATTCCGTAACATGGTTTACAAAATCATTTAAAAAGTCATTGCCCTAAATACAAAAGAGATTGTGACAATGCTCATATCTCCCCCTCAATCTTCTGTTGCCCCATGACATTACATTTCAAATAATGATAGAAAAGGTAATGAGCTTTTACGTTACGTGCCCATTGAACACCAAGAGTGATAATCAAATTAGATATATCCAACGCATTTCATAAAGGAAATTAGGCTCCTATTTATAAGAATCTTCAAAGAATGTGTTTTGATTCTCAAGTTATTAAATAGATCTCCTCTGACATATATACTCCCAAGTATATTGTCTCTCTCAACAGTCACTTCACCCATCCTTTCATTCAACATAAGGCCACCAACATGGGGCTTAATTTTGGTATCGAGTCAAGGAAATGGCTGAAAGATTGACTCCAATAGGATATATAGAGTGATCAATAGTGTTTCCAACTTTCAATGGTTGGTGAAAATAAGTACCCAATTAATGGAAAGGTCAAATTTTTATCCCACAAGACTTAGTAACTTTTTGGATTGCAAGGTTTGAAGTTCAAGAATTAAAAATGAAGGGGAATAAATATCAAGGAATGGGTAACTCTAAAACTTTGAAAAAACAACACTTAGATAAAATTTTAGCAAGGATAAGTAGGTTGTTGGGATCAGTGGGGAAGGTATGTAGATATGGTCAGACCTAAAAGTTTGAAAGGCTAAGAAACACATCAAACACTAAGGAAAAAAGTCTAAAATAGCCCAATTTTTTTTTTTTTTTTTATAATTCTTTGCATCTTTTGACACTTAGGTGACCAATTTAGGATGTTTTTGATTAGTTATAAATAATGGTCAAACATGACTAACACACAAAATGAAAGGGACTCAAGAAAAAAATGACTATAAATTTGAGTCCCAAAATGGTCAATAAGGCATAAAATGACAACATAAAGATTGAAACAAAAGTAATTAATTTGGAAGAAATAACTAAGAATATAGGCCCTCATAGATATATTATATGTAATGTGTTTAATTGCCTCAACATGTCAAGTTTGAACATGTACACAAGTACTATTTTATTACATGACCTTAGTTGTAACTATTACGCAATAGTGTGTATCAAAGCTAAATGTAATTTGTATCTCTCAAATGGTGGAGCCTAGTTACTTTTTTTTGAAACCAAATGATTGATTTATATTGATGTATTCAATCCCAAGTGGTTTCAATGGTTGATAAGCCAAGTGATCTAGTCCTCCCCTTAGTCTTATTCAAATTATCTATTGAACTCCATCTCCATATTCCATTGAGATGAATAGGGAGTATGTTTTTGATTAAAATTTTGATGCTCTCCTAGAATTTATAGGTATATTATATCAAGTAGATATGAATTTTGAGTCAAAAACCACTTTGGATCCCTTTCCTTTTTAAAATTGTCTTAAGTTGTTCCAAGTGAAACTAGATTTGGAATGAGTTTCAACCCATCCTAATCAAATTTGAAATTTGTGAATCTTAATCATTATATCTACCATAATTAGTCCTACCTAGTTGACAAGTATTAAATAACACAAATGGATTGTATAATGGTTCTTAGTTCATTTTCCCTATAGAATCTATCATAAATTTGTGTATGATTATGCCACATGCAAGATAGTTCTTAGTTGGAAGCATACACAGAAGCATACACATTTATCTTGAAGTTGTCTAGTTGATAGTTCTTAGTTGGAAGCATACACATTTATCTTGAAGTTGTCTAGTTGTCTAGTTGCTTACTTGGAAGCTCAAATTTAAAAAACTATTTAATCACATTGTTAAATATTTCACATCTAAAATATTTCTTGAGCATTTTACCTCAAAAGATTATTAGAAGTTTCTCCAAAATAAAATAGAGCTATAAAAATTATTAAACCTGATTTTATCCCCTTTCAAGTCCAGATTTCAAAACCTTTGTGACAATTAAATTTCGGTTTTAACTTGTTAATTTAAATCTATTCAATTTTGAAGGGGTCTTCTAATGAGATGTTAAGACCCATCCACCCATATAATGTACGATCATGATACCTATCAAAATTCCACACCCTTTTAGGTAGATTATCTATTTTATATTTGATGGTTAGAATTTCAAGCCCAAATCATAAGAAAAATGATATAAGTTATAACCCTAACATGTTAAACATTTATGCCAACTTTCATAAGTCAAGATCTATATTTGAAAATAATCATTATGTTGCAAGAGATGTTATTTTCTTTGAACATCTATAATTGACGAGTTTTTAAAAATGTCTTAATGTAACTTGGAGTCTAGTTGCTAAAAGAAAATCATGAGACCTATTTTCTTGAGTGCCATGTGTTTAATGGGCCTAAGAGAGCCCCAAAAGTGTTAAGATGCCATGATGATGGATATTAAATGTATTTAACTTTTTTTTTTTTTAATTATCTAGAATTACTTTATAGAAGAATTAAATCCCAAGTAGGATTTTAGCTCAATATTTTCTAAAATTGGCACACACTTAATCTATGGTGAATATTATTTTGGGTTTATATTTTTTCAACTAAGGCCCATTTAATAAATATAAATATGTAGTTTTATCAAAATTTGGTTATGCATGCTGTGTGACATGCTATCATTAGACAAACTTTAAGAAACATTTAGAAGTTGATGATATATTATTCTAAAGCCAAAGGGTGAAGGAGAAATAATTAGCTTAATTTTTTTAGGATGATAAAATATTAGTCATTTTTGAAATTGAATAACATGATTAATCATCTCAAACTAGTTTTCTTAATGTAGTAACTAGTGAATTAAGGTATTATAAGGAAATGAAAATTTAAAATGTTTAAGAAAAGAGTTCATAATGTTGGAGATCTTTGGGATTTTCACACGATGAACTGGCTATCATGGCACTCTATCAAAGCTCAATTCAATCTAAACAATAAACACAAAGTGTTTCTGATTTTTGTTTAGTCTCTGGTTCCGTTTGATCTGACTATGAAAATATGCACTCCTATCCATTGCAACTTTTACAAAGATTGGTTATGGATGTCCTATCTTTTTCTTTTCTTTCCTTTGAAAACGACCTACCTTTAGTTGCTTCCAAATTTGCTCTTAAGATCTCGATTGAACCCCAAGTGGAATTGCAGGTTCAATGAATTGGAAATCAAAGGCTAATACAAATGCTCAATTAATTGCTTAGAAGGTTTTATATTGCAAACTGCCCATTGTGGATAGGCTGAAATGTATGATGGTCCAACCCATTCCTTCTGTCAAAGGAAATAAAATATAAGACATATTTTTTGGGCATGCCAATCTGTTAAAACATAGTGGAATATTATTTTTAATGATTTACTAGCTATCTTTGGGCATCATTTAAACTGGAAAGAAGCTCTTCTTGGGGTTGGATTGCATCATAATATCATTGCTAATGGAGTTAGTGTTGGTTTGTGGCGACTGATCATGGTATACTGTACACCCCAACATGTATCCTTGCCGGGGTCCTCCTCCTACTTTTTTGTGTTGTCACTGAAAAAAAGAAAAATAAACGAAAAAAGAAAAAAAACCCGACTTTGTAGAACTTGAATCTAGAAGTTTTTAAGCTTGTTAAAAATGGGTTCGGATGGGGGTTATACGATGATGAAAAACACGATTATTCGCAAGATTGTAATAGGTTTTTGCACTGGATAATAAAATCACTGGATGGCTGCGGTTTGGTGGATGTAGCCGATTGGGTGAACCACGTTAAATTCTCTGTGTTATAATTTATTAGACTATGTGTGTTTTAGTTTCTCTGTTTATTAATTAAATTTGCATTTAATTGTTAGATATATGCTATTTCTAACCCTAACAGTTAGGCATGCCATTTTATCTTATATAAGGAGAAAGAGGTGTAAAGCTATCTTTAATAACCACAATGATCACCAAGGACCTACACTTCTCGGGCTTTACTTCAACATTTTTTATTGTTTGATTTCTCTCTTTTCTCATCTATAGGTCGAGGTTGAGAAGAATTTAAAGATTGACTTTCAAATACAACAAATCAAATTCTACGTTAACCAGTTGCTCAACAAAAGAAAGGTTATTATAGCGCAAGGCCTAAAGTCTTATTTTCAAGATTGATTCACATCCCTGCCCATGTTTCACATTGCTAGTATTTCATGGGGCTTTGTATTGCTGCTATTCATGTTAAATTATGATCTTGTAGTTACCAGACTACTGTTACTATAATTACTAGTAGCCATTTTACTGTTGGCCTTGTTTTTAGACTAATGCAACTGTTTTGTTCTCTATTAGCTGCTACAACTCTATGTTATGTATTTGTTGTATCTATTGTTGTTCTTGTTGTTTTGTGATTGCAGTTCGCCTTGTTCTAGTGTATTAGTTATTGCTACAACACGTTATCATGTTTTTGTCGTTTCTACTATTGTTGTAGTAGTTTTTGCTTCATCTATTTTGTGGCTACAAGTCTATTATGTAGTTTAATACTACATTCTTTTTGTATATTGCATCATCAATACAAAAAAAAAAAATAGAATGTTTTCTTAAATTGATTGAGGTGTTAGACATTTGGAGATTCAAATTTAACTATGTCCATGTGGATCTACTATTAATGTCATTTGACATGATTACACTCATACTTCTCCACATAATCCCTTGTTAGTGTCAAAATTTATTGCCTTTGTTGGCTATGATTTATTATTATTATTATTATGTGATGTAAACATTCTCACAATAAATATGCATGACTTTTTAGTAATTTTTAATACAAGAAGATTTTTTGCAAAGTAATCATGAATAGCCTTAGAACTTAGTAGTACACTCACATTTAAAATTTAAAACATAATTCATAATAAATTTCACAACTATAGGATAAAATTGTAATTAATGTTTTAAAAAATGCATTACAAATTTTACTAAAGAATTGTATAAGATTGGGCAATCATCTTCCATATGTGGATCATGCATTGTACATGCCTTATAGTGGTAATTTTAAAATTAAACTTAGTAAATGCATTTCATTAAGATGATTGTGTTAAATACTATTTTTCTATATATACTCTTTTTAATAGGTGTAATAGACTTATTAAATAAGATTATCATAGAAGACTTAATGTTCTATACTTCATAACTTCACATCATACAATACATTTTTAAATAAGGAAACGTTATTAATAACTATGAATAAAACTTTGGATGATCAATATTAACAATTAATTAATAAGTTTTAAAATATGAATTAATTAATATTTAAATAAATCTAATTAAATATTTACAATGAATAGATAAAATACTATTAAAAATATAAATCATAAAATATACAACTATATTCGTTACAATTAAATACAATTAAATATTACATGTTGATTACTTAAACAACACCTGAAACAATTTCAAACTCACTTGTCCTCATATCTTTTCACGACAGATACTTGAAAAGCAAAAATAAAGATAACATATCAAATTACATGTATTTCCTATTAAAATGTTTCCGTGATCAGTAACACGAACCATTTATTGCTTCCCTATATACTAATAAAACCCTCTATCCTTTCATCTATTCCCTCTTACACATAGCTAAAATTATAGCATCATATAAATTAAAGACCGACTTTCTCACCCATTTATTGAAAGTCAATAGTCCAATTACAACAGCAAATCCCAAACCATAACTCACTTCAAATGCCCAAACCCACTCATTTGTATCAGCATCTGAATTCTTTGCTTCACCACTTTTATCAATACTTGTGCAGTTGTCATAGCTAGAAGAGTTGTTGCAGACTATTGTATTGGTAAATGGAATCCCACTTAGTTAAGCATTTCCTAAGTAGGATGATTCCCCAAAGGTTAGAAACTGCCCTCCATGGGGTACTTTTCCAGCAAGCATGTTGTACGAAAGATTCAAGAATTGCAAATAGCTTAGGGACCGAAGCTCTAAGGGAATGTTGCCATTCAACCTATTTAGCGAAAGGTCTAGAGACTCTAGCTGATCCATGCGTCCCAATGTTTTTGGGATTCGGCCACTGAGATGATTCCTTGAAAGATTCAGGGCTACCAAACCTTGAAGGGATCCCATTTTGAGAGGAATGCTCCCAGATAAGTTGTTGTTGGAAAGATCAATACATTTAAGAATGAAAAGAACTTTCACAAACCTAACATCCCCACCTTTCCAGGAAACTGTAATCTGATTTGTATATACCGTACCATATGCAATACTTTCTTCTAGATGGTTTGGATTGCTCTGTGATGCATTGACCATTGCAAGCAAGTTTGTAAGGTTGCTTGGAATAGCTCCTGAAAGGTGGTTGTCTGAAAGATCCAGAATTTGAAGCTTTGGAAGGTCAATTACTTGGGGTGGAATACTGCCTTGAAATTCATTGGACCTCAATATCAAGATGTGTAGTAGTGATAGATTTCCAATCCATTGTGGAATGGTGCCTTCCAAATTATTATTTCCCAAATCCAATACTTGCAGAGTTCCACATTTTGAAAGGGAAGACGGAATAACTCCTCTCAAAAGGTTACCATTGAGCTTCAATGTCTGAATATCTCCCAGCTCTCCCCATTCTGCTGACATTTTACCTTCCAGATGATTTTTCGCCAAATCTAGAACATAGAGAGAAGAACAATTCCTGCCTAAATGAGGAGGAATCATACCACTTAGCATATTATTTGAAAGGTCAAGAACTTGCAAATATGAATTGCAGATAGAATCTGGAATGGATCCGGTGAGATTGTTGCTTGACAAGGATAAAAAATCTGTATCTTGAAGATATGCACCAATATCAGTAGGAATAGAACCATTGAACCGATTCATTGACAGGTCCAACACGCGAGTATCAGGAGGAAGAGGAAGAGGACCTTCTAAGCTGTTATTGTGCAAATCCACATAGTGAAGAGTCTTGAATTTTAGTCTAGACTGCAAGGACCCTGTTAATTGATTACAACTAAGGTTCAAATAATAAAGATTGGATAAGTCCCATATCCAAGATGGAATATTTGTTGTGATACTGTTAGAGGATAGGTCTAAACGTTCCAATTCAAATTGGCTCACAAGAAACGATGGAATTCTATCTAAATTGCAAGAAGCTAGTCCCAAAGAGGAAAGCTCAAACCATGGAAGCCATGTTGAATCGATGCTCACAGTTAAGTGATTGTAAGAAAGATACAGGAGATCAAGTCTAGTGAAATTATCAAATAGAGAAAAGGAAATAGAGCCGCTTAAACTATTGGAGTCGAGCACAAGACTTGCTAAGTTAACAAGATTTGAAATTGTAGAAGGAATTGTACCATTCAAATTGTTGTCAGAAAGCCAAAGATTAACAAGCGAAGAAAGTGAGCCCAACGAAGGTGGGATTACCCCTGTTAACTTATTGTTGGACAGTTTCAAGTCCCTAAGTTTAGAGAGATTGACGATGGAGGTAGGGATCTCACCTTCAATATTGGTAGCTGTGAGATGAAGACTCTTCAAGGACGACACATTCCCTATAACAGATGGAATCTCACCTCCAATTCCGGTATATGACAGATAAAGACTTTGCAAGGACAACAAATTACCAATAGCAGATGGAATCTCACCTTCAATTCTGGTATTTGATAGATCAAGACTTTGCAAGGACAACAAATACCCAATAGCAGATGGAATCTTACCTTCAATTCTGGTAGATGACAGATCAAGATTCTTCAAAGTCGATACATTCCCTATAGCAGATGGAATCTCACCCTCAATATCTGTATCTGACAGATAAAGGCTTTGCAAGGATGACATATTCCATATAACAGACGGAATTCGGCCCTTCACATCTGTCTTCGAAAGATCGAGGTGCTCTAACTGTTGAAGTTGAAACAGCGATGGATTGATGTTACCTTTCAAATTGCATCCACTCAAATCCAGTCGAGAAACATGGCCTGTGCGGTGGTTACAACTGACTCCCCTCCACTTGCAGCAATTGAATCCGTGCCAGGAACTCAGTCCTTCATACTCATCGACGAGGGCTGCCTTGAAATCAAGAAGGTGATTTCTTTCAGGGAGGGGGCATGCAATTGCAGGAGAAGAGGCGAAGCAGAAGAAGCAGCATGATATTGTTATGATTGCAAATGCTGCTCTGCCATATGAAAGCATACCTTCCATGTCTTCCACGCACTAAAAATCTTATTTACTTCAAAAGAGAAGAGAAGATCAGAAATCGGGGAACGAATGATAAATAAATCCCTTTGCATGCTTAAATAAAATATTGTTGTATGAAGAGCGGAAAGGGATTGGGAGTGTCGTGTATGCGAAGGAAGAGTGTCACAGCCACACAATAACATTTTTGTCATTTTGTGTGTATTTTTCAATGAGTAGAAAAGTCGTGTGATGGTAAGGCGCACCGAATTCGTCGGTCCTCTTTGAACAATAATTCCGAATTAAATGTTTTGATTTTCATGTTACCGATTTTTAAAATAAAATTATTCTAGGAAATGTAACCTCGACTTTAATTTTTTTTATGGATGTCAAAATCATCGCACTGATAAAGTAATAATTATTTTTTTGGTGAATTTTGCAATATGAGAACAATTTAATTTTACAAATAAAAATAGAAGTGATGATAATTATTTTGTTAATAATGAGGAGTCAGCATTGCATTTTTTTAATAGGTGTAAGCATTATCATTTCTAAAGAAATAATAGTATACATATTCACAATAAAAGGTGGGTGGATATAAAAGCACACCTTATCTTTAGCGGAAAGCTAAATATTCTAGTGAATAGAGCAATGAGCAAAAATTATGGAATTTCTATCTTTCCATATGTTGAAAAGAATCTCTACTCTCAAAGCATGCCATATTTGACTGAATTTATGGGGGATCCAAGGCCAATGTCCCAAAATAACCATATGTTAGGAGGAAGGATTTGGTCGAAAAAGTTGAAAGAAATCATGAATCCAATTCCAAAGCTTCAAAACTCAGGGGAAAAAATAGAAGAAGTGCTGAAAAGACTCCAAATTCCCATAGAATGGGAAGTGAGGGTCCCAAATGCCCATATGAAATAATTACAACCCCATTGATAAGCCTTGGAAAAGATAGACCAAACAAGTGAGCCAATTTAGGCTCTAGAATAACAAACTAGATAGTGATAAATTTGCACTGTCAAACCAAGACTGACAACTGTAAATGCCATCTTTGGTTTCACTAGGCACCATGGCTAAATGCAAAGAAAGCTAATAGTATCTAAGATAGAGTTTATAGTTATGGGAGGTAGTGTTTGGAACCACTTCCAATCTTTCCACTAAGGTCTAGAAGCTTGAATGCTAATTTTGTGAACCATATTAGTTGGAATAGCCCCTATAGCAATTTCAAAATTCTCACAGTCCTAATTAGAAAGGTGAAACTTAATCTTAGTCTCATTCCATGGCATGAGACTCATAGAAGTTATAGAGAATAAATTCGATGGGCATTGAATACCTTTCTTATGAACTCACAAGGCTCTTACCCATGGCAAGCCAACGAAGGGGAAACCATGATCTTGCAAAAGAGGGGAGCACCAAATGTTCTACTATTTAAGAGAAATGCCATCCCATAAATTGAAACCATTCTAAAGAATCCAAGGCTTAATGGCCTCCCAGGTTTTCCATATAATTTTATCCACAAAAATTCCCTTAATGTGAACCATATCCTTCATGGTGAGAAGGGTTTAAAAACCAATCCCCTTTCAAGCAAGTTGATTAACTAGATAGCCAGAGGAAATACAATGCCAAAGAAGAACCTTCTAGGCTTAATTTCTAGTGAGGGCACATATGATCCATTTGTCACAAAGAGTCAACCCTTACCACTAGGTGGATAACAACCCCAACTCTCAAGACTCGCGAGGGAGACAACAAAATTCCCAAGAAACCTAATGAAAACCCTTGTGATTGTTGAAGGAAGCCCAAAGAAATTCTTGGAGAAGCTTCTCCAATTACATTTAAGAAGCTTTTAAAGGATCTCGACATAGGGAATAATAAACATGAATGGCCACAAGGATTTTTTGAGAAAACTTGAAATTTCCCTATCATGGAAAGGGGTTTTCATGATCCAACTTATTTTCAATTTTGGAAAGGACCACATGTCATAAGGCCACTTGAGAAGCTTAGAAAGCAAAGGAAATTCCTAAAAATATAAATATTTCACAATAAGCAATCCACTTCTAGCCAAAAGCTTGAAGCCAAGTAGGCATATGAAGGATTGATTATTGATATGATTAGGTCTTGTGCCATTGAATGATCGGGATAGAAGCTTGAAATAAGATGTCCAAACACTAGAGGGAATTCTTGATAATTTTCTCCTCTTTAATGAGAGTGGGAAACGATTCATCAACAAAGTGGCAATTGACAAGCTAAGTCAATGAATCAAGCAAGACAATTCCTTGAATTAACCCTTTGGAAATGGAATTGACCAATATATATCCAAATCTTTTAGCATCAAGCACATAGAATGAAGGGGCTATAGGGAATTCTTGGTGAATGGAGAAAAAGAACCCAAAAAAACTGGACTGATGACCATTAATGGTAATACAAGTACAAGCATCAACAAAGAGCATGTTGACTAATTGAATGAAGCAAGGTCAAAATACTAGAGCTTGAAACATGACAAGAAAAAATGTCATTCAATACAATCATAAGCTTTGCTAAAATCAAATTTTAAAAAAGGGACCTTCTACTAGGAGAGTCAAGCCCATTCCATACCTTCTCACACCACATTAATATTATCTAGAATGTATTCATATTTGATGAAGCCTAGTTGTTCAAGATAAATAATTTGGGGGAGAAGATCACGCTTCTTCAAAACTAGAGCTTTGAAAATGATCTTATAAGACACATTGAGCAAGGTGATAGGCCTCCAATTGCAAATATCTTCAAGACTCTATTGTAGTGTGCTCGAGGTGTCATAGGTCTTTATGGCTAGTTGTTGCTTCAATTTTGGGGGGAATTCTTGGGTAAGTGCACCAAGATGGTTCCCAAAAAAGGGGCTTAAGTGGCCACTTTTTTTCTGAAATCAGGAAATACTGACCTTGGATGTGAAATTGAGGATAGCTACACTCAAAATTTTTTGATGGAACAAAAACAAGGACCGCAGTGCTCCGAGTCTACTTTCTAAACTACTAATTTATTTTGAAAATGGTTGAGATTAAGGGGTTCAAAAGAGGGACACACACAAATTGCTATTGTTTCTGTCAGAAAAACATAACATAGCAACTCTTGTGTGACCCAAGCACGGTGGACTTTTTTGTAGTATTTTTAAAATCGCTCTGGTCAGAAGTTAGATAATGTATGCAGTAAGGACTGGATATTTTCGATAATTTTTTAACGAATATTTGATTTTTTTATT
>VDFB02091784.1:0-15556 GCA_007258455.2 Sequoia sempervirens | reverse complement strand
TCTTTTTCAATGTAGACCAAAACATGAGTGTGTTATAATGTGCTTGCATTTTGGAAATGTTTTTTTTTTTTATTTCAAAAAATGCACATTTTTTGAAATTTAAACCATAACATGAGTGTGTTATAACACACTCATGTTATGGCTTGGTAATGACCAATCCTAGGCTCAGTCATTACCAAGCCATAACACGAGTGCGTTTTAGTATAACACGCTCATGTTTTTGCTATTTCAAGATGAAAAAGTAAATTGGACACAAAATTGCTATCCATGTTCATGCACCTACCCTAATCTTAAGATTTTATAATGAAAATTTCTATCTTGATTTCCTTGAGACCTTCTAAATGAATTTCTGTAGCTTCTTTATACTTCACCTCATAATAGATTTTGCAATCTAGTTTAATATAGAATTATGTAAAACAATAACTACTATTCCCTTTCTTAGTGCTTATTCACTCAATAGGGAACCAAATTTTTCATGATTTTTAAGTATGGTTTTCATATACAGATGTAGCCTTCTTGAAAACCAAAATATGGAGAATACCTGGATATGTTGTAGCTGTTGCTATAGATTTTTTCTTCCTAATTGGAAATATTGTATATTTGAAACTTTCTTCACATCTTCAGTAGGTTCATTAGACAGATTCTCCACCTCTCTTCATAGAGGATTGAACCTCAAGAAATATGAAGCTCCTTCAATGACGAATTTCATTATGGGTCTTCTCCAACAACATAGTCACACATAAATTCTTTGAAATTACTACAACAAAATCACTTCTAGGTCTAAATTTTTTTCAATAGTTGAACTAGATATTCAGATTCACTCTATTTTTCACTTGGATGGGAAAATAGGATTTAATAATTGTCAACCTCCTGTTACAAATAATTGTTCAAGAGTTTTTAATGAACCTTTGATAAGATAATTTGTATCCAAATTTTTGAGTACATCCCCAGTGGAGTCGCCATTTCAGTTGGTGTTTTTTCTAGCAGAAGGGTATGTGTAGGATCATCATGGAAAAGACAAGCCCTTAAGTGGCAAAAAATTCAAAAAAATCAGAATTAGGAAACTTGACATAAAAATTTGAATAAGTTGTCTATATTATTTCAAAATATGTAAGAATAGAATATGTAGCAAATTGAATATAGTTTCTAAACTACTAGGGTTTATTGTTTTTTTAAAAATCTATTTTATGAAAAATTGAAATTTCAATGCAGCAAGACTTAGCCTCAACAAAAATAAGTAGGTGTCCTAATCAATTCACTCGACCACAATAAAATGATAGTATATTTTTATAGTATTTTATATATAAGTAGAGGACTCATGTCCTGATGTGATGCATATTTTTTTGTAATTTTTTTCCAAGTAAATAATTAATTATGATTTTTTATTACAAATTTTAAAAAATATAAAAACTCATACATCTAACCACCGTAACTTGGTCAAAACTTCATGAAATTCAATTTTTTAAAAATCTTATAGTATGTGAAGTATAAATGTGACACATGTTTTGATTCAAAAAATGTGATACCATTTGAAAGCTATAGATGTTTTTCAATCAACCTATCAATCGTGACTTTTAGTTGTAAATCAAATAGAAAATGAATAATAATTATTTATTAAATTCAAAGTAAAGCATAATTTATATTGGTAGAAAGCTGAGAATCTCCTTTAAAAACCCTTTTCGTCTCATCAATTATGGGTAAAAAATTGTTAGCCACATACCCTACAAATACCCATCATATCGCCACTTTTTGGCCCATCATGATCTTGCACATACCCAGAACACTGAAATTCTCTAAAGGGTATCCAACCCTTATGGTTAAAAATCTTCAAGGCTAGTGGCCAACACAATGAGTAAATAATTTTGAGGTCTTTACTCCTACACTCCAGGCTCTGTGGGACTTAAGAGGGTGTTCCTTTTTTGTGTTCAGGTGAGGTATGTCTAGTTGGTAATGCATTTATACACAAATTGATTCCTATAAAATGAAAATAAATGCACTTTGATGAAGATTTGACAGACCTTTGAGCAAATGATTATCTATTTTTGAGGAATCAGGGGTATTTCAAACCCATACTTTATATTCAAAAATATTTTTAAATGAATGTTATTCTCATTTTAAATCCATGTCCAGACATGCTAATAGCTCATTTTTCATGCAAGATTATCTAACAAATAGACCATTGCTTCATCAATTGGGACAATGGAGTCAAATATGCAAGAACCAATAATATATAACCTATTTAATTTAGAAATTGGTGGACTATTTCCATAGGGATTTGTAGTATGAAAACTCATAATGCCTGAAACAATAACTTCTTACCAAATCCTATGCAATTCCTTACAAATCTATAATCATATTCAAGCATTTAATCAACTCTTTGAGTTCAAGCTAAAACAAAGTCATACATTCAATGGAACAACTGAAGATAAATGAGAACACCATTGATATTTTCATTTATAACTTGTAAGAAAGATACATAGGAGAGTATTTGTTTTTGAACTAGTATTTGTTTTGATATTAGTAGTTTCTATAAAACTAATTTAAGACTATTACATATAGAACTCATACCCAAGACAATCTATTATTCTATTCATTCATATTTTCTACAAAATGCATCTTTTTAACTTAGCTTTTCACCTAGACCATGTTAAGACCTAAAAATATGACCCTTGTAATGAGCCCTGAAATCTCTTTTATAAAACAAGGGAGAAACAAGTATCAAGATCAATTACATTTACATTTTAGTTCATTTGAAGATCATTTTCACAAAAAATTGAGACATTCCTTGGTTAGTTACATGTAATCATTGTAGAGTATGGAAGACTAAAAGACCAAACTCCACATCCTTTGAATGAAGACCTTCCAGATCCTAAATAGGAAAAGTTTGTTGCTACAATAGTATTGAATCACCTTGTCCTTATTGAACAAAGAAGATTCTCTATTCATAGCCCAAGCAAAAGTTTGTCTACCACCTAGAAAAATCATACGTGTTGTCCAAGTTAGGAAGTCTAGCACTTCTCCAACACACTAGCCCAAAAAATTTCCATATCAGCACTAAAAATAAAAAACCACAAACATGCTGAAGAGGAAGATCCTGACAAGGTGTCTATGGTGTCATCAAAAACAAAAATAGGGTAGATACATCACTCTGAATCATCAACATTAGAGTATGGTCACCCAAATCTTGCTTGTGGTGTAACTGGAGGAACCATCACCACTTCCTCTTTAGAGTCTTTAGAAGGTACTAAGGAAAGGGGATAATGGTCACACTCTAGATCAGTGTCACCTCCACTATCCTAAGGGATATCAAAAACCTCAATGGGAGAATTATGACTCCCTAGATAAGCCTTATGATACTTGCACATTTTCTTTGCCTTCTTTTCATACTCAACCAACTCTTTCCCCTTAAAATTAACCAATTCTTTTGAAACAATCCGGCTTCTTAGGTAGTAATTGCTCCTTACACCATATTTCTTGAATTTCCTATGTGCCCTTCTACCCCTTGGTGTTTTAGGAGCTCCCTATGTCTCAATTTCATCTTCAAGACAATTTTCCTTATATTCAAGAAAACTCAATCTCCTAGACCTTCGGACCAGCTTAAGACATTCGCCTGACTTACTCATCTTCTTAATAACTAGAACAAGATGACTCAAAAAACCATCACCAATTCTACTCTCGGACTAAACTCAATTGTCAATCTCTGAATGCAAATTTTTAATGAAAAAATATCACTATCGGTCCTCATTATATCAAGCCATGCTAGTGTGCTAACGATTAATACTCAAGGAAAGCTTACGCAAGTGAGCTAACAATAGTTTGCTTTGATTTTTAAATCTCAGCCATTGATCACATTTTGAGATATATCTATGGATAGTTACCATCAGTGTAATTAATCATGAAAAATATTAATTGAATGCTATTAATTCCTTTTCCTTATCAAAAAATCCCCAAATAGATATACATCCATTTTGTATACTCATTCAACCATATACCTAGCATCAATTAAAACCTATTGTGCCATAGTTACCCGCTCACTCATGGAAATTAATACACTTGCATTTTGTCACAATAGGATAGTGGGGAGTGATCTTGATTCAATTTTAGAATATCGGCCTATCCCTGTATTGCTTTATTTTCACCTTCCCACATATACCAATAACTATCAAAATTGACGGTTGAAATCCTAGACACATGCCTAATGAATAATCTAAAAATGGCACCATTTTTATCACAGTGCCATTTTGGCTAAATTTAGCAAAATTTTATCTCCACTAGAGTCCATCTAAGCCTTCAAAATATTCCACGTGGTATTTTTCCACTTGCCCGCTAAAAATCATGGGACATAATGGGCCCTTCACAGGATAGTGGGGAGTGGTCAAGATTGACCCACGTCACTTGCCATCGACCACTAATTTCTTTTCTTATGAAGCAATCACTGTCTCCAAAGTTTGGTGGGTCCCTCCATGAGGTGATAGATGTTGTCTTACCCGCTAGCTCGTATGATTATTTTATTGAATAAGGAAAACAAATGGGCATGTGGGGAACAACCAAGATGCGGCCACATTGTTAAACTACTATCATTCATTTCCATATGATATTGTTCATCAATCATCAAGAGACATCGGACCCACCATGCAAAAGGTTACATGTGTAGAATGCCCACTAGCCAATGTAATCACTTTACCTCAATACATAAGACAAATGAGTATGTAGGGAGTGGTCCTAATAAAAACATGTGTTTTGATGCCCACCGTTGATCTATCTTCAAGCTACATGTGCTGGCCCTTTGGAAGCAATGGTCTCACCATTGACATGCCACATGCCAATCGCCCGCCAACCCATTCGAATTTTTTAATGAATAGTAAAATGAAATGAGCGTGCGAGGAATAGTCAAGTTTCATCTATAATGATTGAATGGTCATCTTAAGAATGCAATCTACACATGCCACAAATGTTAATATAAAAGGAAACCACTACTAGGTCGATGAGAACTTGACCCTTATGAACAAAGGATTAAGACTTAAGTCATTAAGTATGAAAATCAAGCCTGACCCTAGGAAAAATTAAACATTGAAAAGGATTAAGGTGACCAACAAACCTAACCCAAGGGCTAGTGAAAATAACAACTTTAATGGCATAAGAGGCAACTTGAATGACCGGATATTAGGAGCAATAAGTCAATGCAAAATTAGAACCACCGAGGTATTTTTTAGGCTCACAGGTCTGTTTTGAAAGGTTTTGGAAACACAAGCCCTAAATTAGTGATGAGGAACACAACCCTAAGCCAAATATGAGGTTCCAAACCAAGTATTTACAAAATTTTAAAATGGAACCAATTTTTTTAGGGGTTACATCAGGGTTAATGGTATTGGGTATATGGTATAGGGTTGAGCAACAGACCAATTTTCTACCTTTTTATTTCATCAATGTAAAACTTAACATTAAAAAAATTCATGGCAATGCCATTAGGCTCACTATTGAGGATGTCAAAACACTTTGTAAGAAGTATTGATTAAAAAAGGCTCTTTACACTTTGTATTTTAAGCATTAGGATTCTTCCTTGTAAAATTATTTCTTATAGAGTTGCCTCAAGTTTAAATCTCTTTCAAAAGGTGAAATAATTCATACCCAAATCATTCTAATTGGATTTACCCTTAAAGATAATGTGAGTACCAAGCATATCATGTTGCATGTTGTGTGGCCATTTGGAGATGGTTGAATAAGATTGAAGGTAATGACTAAACAATGACATCCAATCACCTAGACTGCAACTTACTCTAAGAAGCGACATAGTAAAGAAGTCTTGAGCCAAATTTATGAAATGAAACAAGCAATTTTTAAGCCAAATGAGTTCAATTTTTCTTGAATTTTATTAGCTTGTGTAGTTTGGAAGGTTTGGATAAGGGTAAACTCATTCATAAAGATATAATTAAATGTCATTTATTTGGATGTTTATGTCAGTAATGGCTTTATTTACATGTATTCTAATTGTATGATTATTGGTGATTCATGCAAACTATTTGACAAATGGTCTAAACAAGAAAAAACTTCATCAAATGCGATGATTGTTTTGTATGTGCATAATGGGTGTTTGAATTCAAAGTTCTAGAACTATTTGAGAAGAGCCCTAAAAGGAATATGTGTAGATGGACTACACTGATGGTAGGATATGCACAAAATGGTTGTGGTATAATGAAATGTTGTCTCATGGGCTAAAATGATTGTTAGACTTGTTCACAATGAGTGGTTTGATGTGGTCCTACAACTATGTGGAAAGATTCAAATGGTAAATTAAAGAAAAAATTTGAGACCTGTTCTACTCTTCTTCCATATGGTGGATTGGGAGGTCCTTGTAAAGGCAAGGAGGTTAACAAAGAAATAAAGAGAATTGGGTTTGAATACAATGTCTTTGTGGGGAGTTCCCTTGTTGATATGTATTTTAAATGTGGGAGTAGATGCACATCAATTCTTTGACCAAATGGTGGTGTAAGATGTTGTCTCATGGACTGTACTGGTGGGTGAATATGTAAGTAATGGATACATAGATGAGGCTATGAAACTATTTCAAAAAGTATCTTTTTGGTTCATCAAGTATTATGAAATGCAATGGTTTTTCGACATGCATAAAATTGGAATTTTGAGAAGGCCTTTAAGGTCTTCCAAAAAATACAACTATTAGGTGTGAAGCTAAACATTGACTCATTCTCCAATGTTCTCCATGTACGTGCCAACTTGGGAAATCTCTGTAGGGCTAAGGAATCCCATAAAGGCATTAGAATCAAACATCTTGTTGATGTCTTTATAGGGAGAACACTTCTTGACATGTATGCAAAGTGTGGGGTATTGAGGATTCCAACTAAGTGTCTGACAAGATGCTCACCATGATATGCTATCCATGGATATGCCAATTATTCATCTCTTTGATGAAACAAAAATCTACCACAAGGTGGGGTGTTGTTACCTTCATTGGTGTTCTTGCTACATGCTTGCTATACAAGGCTAGTCAAGGATGGATAATAATACTTTCATTGTTGAGTGAACATTATTGTTGCATGGTTGATCTCCTTGACCATGTAAGGCATCTACATGAAGCATAAGATTTATCAACAAAATTCCAATTAAAATGCTTATGTTTGGGGAACTATTCTAGTTACATTTTTTCTACGCCTATTTCAAGTAGTTATTATTTTCTATTTCAAAACTCAATCCTCTTCCTATTCTTGAGGAAGAGTTGACATTTATTTAATAAGTCTATTTCAATCTATGAATAATGAAACTCCTCATAGACCCTAAATAGTAGGATATTTTTTCAAGGAGGAGATCTCGTTATGAGCATTATAAAAGCATTAGTAGTAGCAATAGTAGTAGCAATAGTATTATGAATAGAATATTGTGTTACTAAACAAAGATCTTCAACAAATTTCCTATTAGATTTAGTGTAATAGTTCGGTGTAAGAATGGAATAAAGAGAATTGATTTATGACTATGATTTTTTGAAGTAAGTGTTTGAAAAATCTTGTGGAAGCAACAACTCAAGAAAGAGCCATTTGAGGTATTGATAAACCACTTTAGTTTCAATTGTTAGAGTAGATAATGCATTGTAAATTCAATTGGTAGTTTTCACTTATATGATTGTCAATGAATGTGTTACATTTTTATGAATTATACTCTATAGGTTAATATTCAATTTCACATTTTGGAGGATTAATTAAGTTAGGACACTACAGTTTAACAATTAAAAGTTGTAGTCTTAAGCATTAGGTACCCATAGAAGAAGGTAGATTACATTTATTCTTTTTCCCTACTTTGTGAATTAGCAATTTATTTTGATTTCAAGCTTTCATTGTATTTGCACATGTTTATTTGCCTATACTCAATTGACGAAGGATATTTAGAATTTATGAATGCATATATTTTTCCAACACTATCTAAAGTTTTATGACACCTTGTTTGATGATTTAATGCAACCCTCTTATGTATGATGAACTACTTAGTTAGGGATCCTTAGGTTCTTTGAGCCATGTGCATACTTGGTATCACTAGTTTAATTAGAAATTAGAGTGGCTCCACATTTTTGGCGCATCGTTGCCGAGGATGGTGCCAAGTTCAAGATTCTTTTGTGTGTTTTTCAAGAAATAATAGTGGTGAATTGTATCAACTCTTCATAGTTTAGTGTTCATGTTAAGCACTTCAATCTCAATAATTTATTTAAAGAATGCATCATTATTTAACCTATGATTGATTCAATTTTTTTGTAAGTGTTAATCTTCGACTTCATTCCTAACTCAATCTACCACTGAGATAATATTTGAGAATGAATGTTAGTATTGACTTCATCTACAATATCCAATTCACCAAAGGGAATCATATCTATTAAGACACTATACAACTATCAACATAAAGAATTTCTCTTACCAAATGCCTCCACTATAACAAAATTAGTAATTATACAACTCATGATTTAATTCAAATATAATATAATACCACCTATTTATAAGAGGTTTTAATAATTTCTTAAACATTAGATTAATTGGATTGTCTCATTAAACATCATCATTAATTGGTTAATCTCTCCTAGCATTCCAAAATTAATTTTCTCAACATAAGATTACTAGATTCTTTCTCAAGGAAAGGTAAATATGAAGACATAAGCCATCTTCACTAATAGATGATCCTAACAATACTAACTTTTAGGGAGAGCCCCAAAATCAAATTAATTTTTGTTAATAAGGTTTAAGCCATTTTACCCACATTGATACAATAGACATTAATAACCAATTAAATTCATTTGTTAAGTTAAATGTTAAGTTAAATAACAACATATTATAATCTAATATTAATTGTTTCGTGTAATACATACATACAAAAAGTTGAGAAAGACAAACAATTATTTTGAAGTAGCTAAAACAATACCACCATTAAATTATTTTGTAATTGCATTTCATCAATACATTTTTTTTTTTATCACAGATAACAAAATTAATTAAAGTTGCAAAATAATTGAACCTTACAACAATAAAATGTTGATATCTAGTAAAAGAATGAAATGCCAATCTATATCCATCAACAAAACAATAGAAAAAATATTGTCGTTTAGAAGAGAAATCAAACAGAGAATGCCCGACATAAAAGACTTGATTTCCCACTCATCGAGATATACATCTCTTCTATAACAGAGGCGATAGTCAGAATATCTGAAAGGATCTATGCGCTGTCAAGTCTTCTTTTCGCTTGATTGGCGTACTTCCTATCGTGTTCCGTTTCAGATTCCACGATTACTCGGAATAGAAAATAGACTATAGTTGTATTGTATTTGGTTTTCCACTCTTGGTCCCATCTCCATCCTTTATGTTTGTTGGAGTTTCAACATCTTTGAAAAAAGACATCCATTATTTTCCTGGGTCTGCACGGAAAAGATTCCACGCTTCGTCATCCTTTTTGTTTGATTCACGGTCTGCTGGCTCCATCTTTTGAGAAGTAGTTGGATACCCTGCAAATATCATCAATCAAACTTCTTTGATTGGAGTACTTTCTGTTGTGTTCTGGCTCAGATTCCACAATTACTCGGAATGAAAAGTAGATTACAGTTGTATTGTATCTCAATGACCACTCTACCCTGCAAATATCATCAATCAAACAAAAACAAGACTAGACAGCGCACAGACTATCTCTGTCCACCCTTCAAAAATTTCTAAGCGGTCATATGTTGATAGTTAAAACACTCATTTCAAAACGTAACTTCGGCGGTATTTTCAGAAAAAAAACCGATTCTTTTACTATTTGCGAAGTTAAAATCATAAAAATTTTCGATTTAATCGTGTGGAATTACTTTTGGTTAAATTCTATGAAAATCAGTAAAGAGAAAATGTTTTTTCCAATGCTTTTTATATATATTAATTATTATTTTAATAAAATTATGAATTACTAATTGTTGCTTTAACTTCAGTTTTAAAATATAATTGTAAATATTGTTAAAAATGTTTAGTTATTATTTCTAATTAAAAATATACAAAATTTATACATAAATGTTTACTCTACAATATCTTAGCATTCTAGGAATTTATTAAAAGGTTTTCATTGAAAGTTATATTAATTTCAAATGTGAAAGGTGTAGATTCAATCTAGAGAGATTAGACTTGGAGTGTATCCCATAGAGCTCAAAGTGCATGTGCAATTCTTTTAACAAGGAATTTGCGCAATTTTGGGCAATTCTTTAATTGAAAAACCAAGCACATAATACAAATGGCAGTGAATAATAGGAACTTCTATTTAAAAGGCAAGGTGAATTCTTGTCAAACAATTGCCTATGTTAATCATGTAACAAATCTATATTTTTTAAATTCAC
The DNA here is from genome assembly GCA_007258455.2 of Sequoia sempervirens. Taxonomy (NCBI): domain Eukaryota; kingdom Viridiplantae; phylum Streptophyta; class Pinopsida; order Cupressales; family Cupressaceae; genus Sequoia; species Sequoia sempervirens. Next base: position 5,211 of record VDFB02091784.1, on the reverse strand, counting down.
AACTAAGTAGGTATGGTGGATTTCCAAAAAGTAAATTGAAAGTAATATGCAAATAAATTCAAAATGACTAAAATAAGCTCTTAAACCATGAATGTTTAGGAATTAAAAAAAGTTAAATTATTTTTTATTAGGATTTAATTATGTAATTTAAAGTTAATCTTTATTGATCTATAATTTTTTTGTCAGTAGTGGTTCATAAAAATCTAAAATTTCATGAGAATGAATGGTCCACTTAAGACTCATTACATTTAAGTGAGGTTTTCCATAGAGATGGAGAATTAGAATTTCCCAAGTCTCATGAATAGAATGAGTTCTTTTTTTATCAATTCATTTCTTTGTCACATGTGTCTCTCATGCATGATATATGAAATTACTTCCCATAGACATGAAATATACAAATTGATATGCCTTTTGATTCTCGACCTACTAACATCAGCTTCATCCTAAATTATCCATCTATCTAACCATTTAATCAAATAACCTTATTGATTAAAGTCATCATAATTCCCTTTTAATTAAATAAATCCTCAATTTAATTAAATCATGTCTCTTGTAATTAGCTAGGTCATTTTTATCTTCCTATCTTTATTTAATTAAATAATCCATATTATTTGATTAAGTTTCTAAAGTTAATCTAATTAAATTAAATAAATAAGCATTTATCTAATTTAATCTAACATCACCCCTTTTGGTTAAATAAATCAAAATATTTATTTAACTAAGTCTTAATCATTTTCATCTCTTTTTGATTTATTTCAATCCTAAAATCTAAATCAAATAGTCAAATTAGCTAAATTCCCTTAAATTAATCAAACTGATTAATTTAATCCTAATCACTCAAATCCTCTAGATTTTGCAACTTGTATATGAAAATCAATTTAATTGATTTATAAATCATCTATTTCATTCAAAAAGGCATCAAAGATGGAATATTCCTCAAATTTGAAATTTCCCCAAGCGACTTGTCCATCCAACAAAGCATTTTAAACTCTTACATTGTCTCTTACATGTCTCCCACTTGGCATTTAACTCATTCATCCCCTTTAAACATGTCATCTCATCAAATTCAAATTTCAAACTTGCACATGGATCAAAATGTGCTCAACCTTCATCCTATCAAATGTTGACAAGTGGCACCATGCCATTGGATGAATGTTAGTCCCATATTGCTCTATTTTGGACCATTCATCCATCTTAGCATTCTATAAATGAAGAGCTCATATCCTTGTTTGATCATCCACAATTTGAGTAAACTTACTATACTCAAATTTAGAGCAATCTTCATCATCTTATTAAGTTCCATAGCTAGGTTATGCAGATTTTATCTTGGGAGCATTCATCAATCTTCATCAAAGTGGATCATCATTTATCAACATTCATCAAACTTGCATCATTGGAGTTGGGAAAGGGCCAATTTTCACATCAAATTGGCACCAATTCCCCATGGGATCAAGAGTTTCCATTGCTTTCAATAGGATTTGATTTACTTTCTTTTTCTTTCATTATTTTCTTCTTTTCATTCCTATTTTTAGTTTTGTTAATGGATTTCATGGGGAATCCTTGTTCTTACTTGCATTTGATCTCCTAATGTATTCATTTGTTGTGTTTTGCAGGTATTTGGATTAGGGTTCAACACTTCCTATAACGCATACAAAGAATCTTTTAATGGTTCAAGCTCCATCCAAGGATAAATTAATCATATATTATTTTTTTATGATAAAAGTGGTGTGACTTTGAAAGATTTGGTAGGAAGGTAGTTTTTTAGGATATATATTCCACCTACCACATAAGATCAACACACAGTTCTCTTATTTTAAAGGAGCCACCACCTACACATTATATTTCAAGTGGAAAAGAGAATGAGTGTTGCTATCATAGTATTAATGAAAGTTCTTTTAGATACCAATTCTTAAAAGATTAGATTAAAAAATAATTAGATACTATACCTTAACACAAAGGAGGTAAAATAAAAAGGGTTTCTTCAAATGTCATAGGAAAATATCAATAGTATAGTACACTAAAATGTTAATGAAACATGTCCAAACTATATCCAATCATTGAATTTGCACAAGAATTTTAATTTCCACTCTATGTTCATTTGATGTGGTGTTTCATTATTTTACCCATGTTGATAATCAATCAAAAATGTGTCCAAGTAATTCTTCCTAAAATCTTCTATACATGGGATAGTAACGTATCACATCAACAATTAAGTTTTGTGTTTATAGGTGCTTCCTTGCACACAATTTTTTTCATATTATTCATAAACCACCTAGATGGATGTCAGTACATGTAACCTAGAAAGGCATACCTAGACAATGCACAAAGCATAAGAGGGTCTTGGTAGTGAAACCAAAATGTTAGCTATTTTACCTATGTGTGCAACAACACATTAAACCTTGTGCACTAACATATCAATCAAAGACTACTCACTCAAGGCATACAAGATTCTTATAACCCTTATATAGACCTATGCATTGTTAATCATAATTTAACAAAGCATGTAAAATCACTAATAAGCATTGTTATCTTGAAATCCATAAACACATGATGCACTCAAAATTTAATGTTTTAGATCTCCTATCCTATATTATTATAATCATCTTATGTTTCATAACTCATTTTGGTTCATATTTCCATAGACATGTAGAAGATTCATGTGATCCATTTCTTAGCCTAAACCTATCACTAGTATGTATTACAAGTACTTTTAGCCTATCTTAGTTTTCATAAACCTTCCCTATAAATTTGGAGTATTACTTATTGAATTTAATTAAATTCAATTATTTAATATTAATATTAATTTAAATGTTAGTACAAATTCTAATACTTTCCAATAATTACTATTTTTTATTATTCATGTAATATAAAAAATATTTAATACATATTTTCAATTTTAAATATGATGTGTAGTTTCTAACCAATGTTTTTATTGGCAATTATGGCCTTGAGAGCTAGATACCATTTTATATTAAAGTACTAATTTTATAAAACCTTTATTTCCCATAGATAATGAAAAAACTTGTATATACTATTCATCAAGATCCCATACAAGGTTCATCAATAAAATATGTTTATCATAGTATGCTAATTTAAACATTTTAAATACATGAGAACACTTGAAGATCAATTATTATCACTAGAATTCACTACCATTCCCTTTTCTTTCTTCTCTTCATTCTCTATCTTTATCTCATTTTCACTATAATGGATGGTGTTGTTTCTTAGTAGGAAGTGGATGACATTGAAAATTCTTTTCACTTGCTCCTAAAGCTATCCTCAAAGCATTTCTCATTGATTTTTCAACATTACTTTGAAATCTCCTAGTGACCCATTCACAAGTCCCTCTCTAACAATAAGGAAGATGAATTTTTTTTTTATTTATGATGCTAATAAACTAAGGGAAACACATTTCCCACATCTATTGTCCCTTTTTTCTATTGCATTCCTTGACAAAGTTCTTTAGTTTGTAGTTTGGATGTAAATCTCATTATCTATGCATGTATTAAAAATATTTTCATCCCCTTTAAGGATATCCATCAAATTGGATAGTATAATAGAGTAAACAATAGTATTGGGTTGATGCTAAGAAAAAAACATTAGAAATTTTGTTCCAATAGACTTTTAGATGGTTTTTCAAACAATAAGAAGATTGTTTAATAAATATTCTCTCTTAGTTTTATAGGTTGAATCTCTTTGTTACCAAATTCTATCACTTTAATGAATTCAAATAAATTTTGGTATTCATGGTTGATGCTACCCTCAAAATAATTTATCTCAGTCATTTAGATTGTGGGGTTTATATCCTTGTTACAAATGATCTAATAAAGTCCACCTTTCCTTGATTTGTAAATGTATTATGAAAATTGCACAATAGAGATATGATATGAAATATGCTGCAAATGCCAGTAATAGCGAGAATAACAAAAGCCACTTCAAGGGGAAAACCTCCAAATATCTATAATGAGAACACACTTCATAATATGATGATGAAATAATACTCACAACCTCCCTATATATACCTATTTATGCCTAGGATATCACCTAGGCTGGCTTAAACACCCTTGTATAAGACCTAGATAGCCAATAGCCTAAATAATAATATAATAATGATAACATGACTTAATTAGAAGTTAAGATAGCCACAAGCTGACTATTCATAACCCGATGTACACCAATATTAAGGGCATAGCATGCCCCCTTCTTAAAAGAAGAATTGTCCTCAATGCTAATCAAGTTTGGATTCTTTTGAATGAACTCCTCATCCTCCCAAGTGGCATCTTCAACTAGTAAATTCTTCCATTGGATGAGATACTCAATGAGAGTTCTATTCCTCAGCTTCTTTATGCATGTTTGACGAATGCACTCTAGTTCCAAAATGATTCTTCCTTCTTCATCAAGCTCTAGTAGTGTTGTTTTAGTTGGAATATTATGCCCAATTACCTTCTTCAAACAAGAAACATGAAAAACTGGATGTATCTTTGTTGTTGGTGGCAACTCTAGCTTGTAGGCAACACTACCGATCTTTTGCATGATTTGGTATGGCCCATAATACCTTGGAGATAACCTTTTTTTTTTTTTTTTTTTTCAGTGAGATTTGCTTATATACTGCACATCAAGAAGACCCAATCCCCAACTTCAAAACTTCTTTCACTATGATGTTGGTCCATTTTTGTTTCATTTGATTTTGTGCCATGGAAAAATTCTCCTTGAGTCCTAAAAGTACCTATTGTTGATGAAGCAAGTGGTCCTCTACTTCCTAAACTATTGGTGACACCTTTATTGATGAAGTGATGGAAGGAGGATGATATCCTTAAAGTTCCAAAAATGGAGACATTTTTGACGAGCTATGAAAAGAAGTGTTATACCACCATTCTACAAGTGGTATCCAATCTACCCATTGAGATTGTTTCTCTGAAGTGAAACAATGTATATATCCTTCCAAACACTTATTAACAACTTTAGTTTTCCCATCTGATTGAGGATGGTAAGAAGAGATATGAGACAATTGAGTACCCAAACATTAGAATAAATCTTTCCAAAAGTGACTAGTGAAGATAGGATCATGATCACTAACAATAACCTTAGGTGTACCATGTAGCTTTTGGATATTCTCCAAAAAATCTCTTGCAAGTGCACTTGCTATAAAAGGATGTGATAATGTAATAAAATGTGCATATTTAGTGAGGCGATCAACTACTACCATGATGA